>JABMBR010006060.1:0-62657 GCA_018881525.1 Meteorus sp. PSUC_FEM 10030008
TTCATGATTGTATGTGAATTTTATATGAACCTATCAAATTCCCAAGCTTTTCACGTGTTTAAAGCAAAGTTTCATGCACTATTGTTCTATTTAATGAATATTTAAAAGAGTAAATAGAGATTCAAGGGGAATATACTCAAGTATTGTGTGAGGGGTAGTTTTTTTTTGGGGGTTCTGATGGAATGTTGAAGAGTGTAAACGGGAATGTGGTGGATTGATATTTATTTGGGAATGTTTGAGTAGGTTTTTTTTTAATATTTTAGTTCATGCTGTAGCCACGTTTTGAAGGGGGATGGAGAATATTTCAACTTTCATTTGCGTTTGATAGAAATGAATATATCTTACACGCCGTTGGTGAGAATCGTCTTCATAAAAAGCGAATTTTGATGATATCAGGGTTTGGTGGAATTTGGAATTTTTGTGGAATTGTTTATAAATTGATTGCGATGATTTTGCTTTTTGTCAATTGTGGGTGAGAATGATGAATGAATTGCAAATAAATATTTTGTAAATTTCTGCATGAACGAAATTTCATTTGTAAAATAGAGAGTCGAAAAATGAGTGAAACTCGTTGAAATTGTTTCCCATAAAGTCCCGAAAATGATCTCGTTCACTCGCGCAACCCCTTTCCATTCACACGTATATAACAATATCTATGTGTGTATGCAAATGTAAAATGTCTGTGGTATGTCGATGGGTGGTTCAAAGCGGTACGGTGACGTGAATCGCGTGACTGCGCGTCCCACCGTCGAAGTATTAAGCCAACCCCTTGCGTCACTGTCGACATTGCCAATCTACCAAAGCTCTTTTGTTCTCAAATACACACACAGACACACATACATACATTCATAATACTGTTTATATGTCTATATATATATTCACCACTGTATTCGAATTGTGGTTGGAAAATTTTTCCTCAATCTTTATTTTATTCAGAACAGAATGAAAAATAATAATGAAATAGTGACGACATGTAAACACGTATGGAAAAATAGGAAAATTTATTGTACAGTTGGATAATACTAATTCATGTTTCGCACAAATTGTGATTAAACTAATTATGGTGATAATTGAAGAAAAAAGGGAAATATTAAAGGGTAAACATAGCGGGGGTGTACTGGGTAAAAATTGAGGGCTTTTTTTATTTGTCATTAATTAATTAGGAAGAAGTAGAAGTTGAAAAATCATTCTTGAAGGCAAAAATCAAATATGAGTTAATCCCTTAAGAATATTCTTGGAGTCAAATTTAATTTATATGAAAAAAATTAGCCGACACTCTAAATCGAGGTAGAAAAAAAATTTTATAATATATCGCTGTTATTTTTATTCATAGACTGCGACACAGAGAATAATACAAAAAAATGTCGAAACATACGAAAGGGTAAGCAAAATCGTAATAAAATACGTTTTGCGTGGTTGGTCCAATACTGTGGACCATATCGAAACTTTTACACTCATACAAACCACTACGTCAACCCTTCCCCCACTCACACACAAATAACCCACACGTCCATCCGCCATCAACGGTCATTTAATACGCTCGGTTCGTTTCACGTTCCACTAATTTTACAGGACACAGCGAGTACATCGTGGGTTTGGACATATAAAATTCATCTTCACAAATTTTTTTTTTATAGAACGCACACCAGTACAAAATAAAATGAAAATATAGAGAGAATGTGGGAGGATTCTACGTGAAAAAAAAAATTTGAAAACAATAATAACAGCAAGAGTAATAATAATGATAAATAGGAGGGGAGAAAAAAATTTTGGGGTGGAAAAAAAAGTGATCACTGTGAGACCAAGCCCTCTAGTCACGCGAGAATAGACTTGAAATCGATAGCCCACGAGCGCGGTTCAATTAAGTGGGATCGATGTTTCCCTAGCAATCAAACCATTGAAGACAGGAAAAAAAGTTGGGATATGAAAAAGAAGATGGTGTAGACGGTGTGGAAAAAAAAGTAGGAAAAAAGGTAGTGTGGATGTATAGTGGGGTTTATGTTGAGGGGGTGGTACAGGGCTGAAGGGAAGCCGCTCCCTTGCAAGTGTCAATATACCAAAGTGTTTAATGGTGATATTTTATTTGCTCTGAATGAAGGAGAGTTTTTTTTTCACTCCAAGTTAGATTTTTAGGGATTTGGGGGAATTTTTAGGGATGTGATTTGCGTTTTTGGTTCTCAGACTGTAAATTTTAAGGGATGTTATGTGATGTCCATTAATTTCTTCCGCAATGATGAATGAAAACGAAAAAACCGGATACTAGAAATGATAACCAACCACTAAAATTTGTCTCAACCCTCCCCCAACTGATCTACTTAAATAATAACAAAATATCACCAACTTACAAGAAATAGAAGTGCAAAAATAAAATTTTTTACGCATGAGTGAATAAAATCTTTTCTATACATCAAGCATCCACAAGGAAATATATAAATAAAAAACAACCCTTATCCTCGCTGCAATATCAGTATTAGACACAGGAACATACACAAATACTGAAACTCGTAAGGATTCGTGTGAGCGTCGGTTTACTTCTCTCGAATTCTGCAACTGCCAGCGCATTTCACGTCTGGCAGAATCGCACTGGAGAACCGCAATTTTTATCTGTCTGTAGCACAATGGTGTTTTGCGCCCGTGTTCATGCTCCGTCCACCACCAGTAGCAAAATCTCATAATGCAACATTGGCAAACGTGTTTCTGTCCACTTATTCATTTTTACACATTGCAATCACTTAATAGCTCACTGTTGAATACAAATCGAGAGTTTAATCTAACCTAAAAAATATAAATTTTTAGATTTCTATTTAAAAAAATATTTTAACAAAAACTAATTAACACGGTGAAGTTCCTTCTGTTTCCTGACGTTTGAGGAGGGTTTAGAGGGCAATGGTGGTTTTTTTTCGATGTTCAAAATTGTGAAAGTTATGAAGCACCAAAAGTGCATCCGTCAATGTCAATTATAATGAGAGAAGGGCAGGTCTTGAAAGAAGTAGGATGCAATTTTCTATTTTTTATTTCTCATTTGATAAGATGGATGCTGCTTTACTTGAACCTGTAGCCGAGTGTTTCTTCCTTCAATTTTTTTAATATCAAAGATGATATTTCATGTCGTCCGTGCAATTCCAGCGACAAAGAACCTGAACAGTTTCTCATTATAACAAATTATCTCTCAAAATATCAACAATAATTCCTACCTCGTGAAATTTCCATTCACTATTTAGAAAAAATTCTCATCTCAGCAATAACAAGCATTACAGACTCACGTGGAAGACCATTTTCTCTTAATCAAAGCTACAAACCTTAAAAAAAGTAAAATCAATTCTCTTTTACTATTCTGGATGAGTGAAATCAATAAACTAAGATAAAACTCTCACAAATACACTAAAATTTAGCAGATACACATTGGATTAACGAGGGCGTGTATGAAGTCATGTCATGATGTCAGTGGGGAAAGCAGCAGCAATGCGCGAGTTCACAAGATGAATAAAAGATGCCATTGCACAATCCAATCTTACAGGCATTGTATTTGTTGTCTTGTACAACATCACTTAAACAAAGATCCAATTTCTTCTTAAATAATGAAAAAATATTCATGACGCATTTAGTGCCATATAAAATTCAATCGATAATTCATTTCTCAATTCAATGACCTTTTCAAGTATTTACCTCATAAATTTTATCAATGACTCATCAAATAAATAATTCTGTGCAGATTGTTTGTTCGATGCAAGCGAACGACTTGATGTCTATCAACATGAGCATTAAATTTTGCCGATATATGCATTTATATTTATATTCATCTGTGTCTGTCTCTATGTGGATTCTATGCACACATGAAGCAAGAGTCCAATTTCGTTGCTGAAGGCTATGTAATTAATGATTGGCAGTCACGTGCCGAGCAAACAAGATCAAAGTTTATTGAATCAACGAGAGTCGACGATACACTCCTTTTTTATTCTTCATTTTGTTTGAAGGGGGTGAACGTAAGAATTGCTGTGTTGTATATATGTGAACCAGAAAGGTAAACAGCGCATCCCTCTTCCACTATCTCCGCACGATATTGTTGTGTTATTTTTCATAATGTCAATGGAGAGAAAGTGATGTTTCATGTACGAGAAAAATATTGCGCACGATTAATCTTGGAATATTGCCAAGGAATTTCATAGTAGGGTTGATTTTTACTTCTAGTTATTCATATTTAAGACAAATGAGTTCTTAAATACCACACCAGATAGTGAATTTGATAAATTCTAGTCGATAAATTCCTTAAAAATCCTTAAAAAATAATTTAGTTTTTTTTAAGGAATTTTTTAGTCAATATTCATGTAATTTATGTTGACGTTGATGGTTTTTACTATTTTTTGATATAACAGACAAGGAAATTGGCTTAAAAATCATCTGGAACATTGAAAAAAAATTTAATTCTCTGTTCCATCAAATACTTGAATGCAAATACCAGACGTAAAAATGACGGAGGAAAAAAAGAAGATGAAATGTTGATAATCTCCCAATTCTCATTCTTTCTCCACCCTTTCTTACTCACACAAACTCCCAACTACACCCTGCTCACTTTATTCATATTGTGCACACAAGTAAACATCTATTTCATTCAGATCCTGTTTTCCACGATCAAAGGAAATCCCTGTTGGCCTGGTAGCGACTAGACGATATTACATTTGCAACCTTCCACATGAAACTCAACTTGGGTTTACATCAGTGCGCATCGGACAATTATTATAATACCATTTCTGGCCGTGCAGTTTCTATTATATTTAGCGCACGAATATAACTCTACATCACAAATATAATTGTATATATTGTATGCGGTGGAGCTTGCATTTCTGCTGTAGCAATTATGCTTTTGGTTTCAAACTATGTGCGCGATGGAGTTTTATACAAATAAATATATACGAATGTGAGTTTGGGGTTGGTAAGTCATTATTTGAAATTAAAATAATATATTTTGTCTAGTAATAGTGAAAATTATTTTTATTTTATTGATAAATGTTACTCATTATAATATTTATCCATTTGTTCAACTGTTTTTTCATTTTTTTTGTTCAATATCAAAAAGTCGTGTTTATCAATATGCTGCCAAGTATTGATATTGGAATTTGCGATGAGAAAATTATGGCAGATTATTTTGTCAATTTTGCAGTTGAGATTAAAATGGGGTGGGTATAGGGAAAGGGTTGATTGGGGTTTATTAGTGAAATGTATATCTAGTCAATATAAAACATGGAGAGATGAAAATGTTTTTTTTTTCTGTACTTATTTTTCAATTCCTGGTGATTATTGAGGCGGATTGATGGATATTGGGATGTTATGATGATCTGGAATTGATAGAAAACGATCCCTGTTGATGATGGAATGGAAATATTTGGGGGCGTAATTGAAAAGAAGAATTTTATCAAATATAAAAAGTTGTATTCATCGAAAATATTGCCAAATTTCGGGTTATTCATTTCATTTCATCCCTTTTCGTGCATTCTACTGAAAAATCCTCTACGCTCGTTTCTAAAGTTTAGTCAAATATTTCATTCAAAGAAAATATCAATCGAATATTCATATTGATTAATTAATCAACTAATTACTTAAACAATCATGAAAATAATTTTCTATTGCATCAAAAACCCCCTTATGTAAATTATAAGAAATTGGATAAATTAAGATCGATTCACGGTAATATTTCACCCCTATGAGTTAATTTTTTTCCTCAATAATTCTCTTTATTTTCGTCAGTACTGCCGTATTAGCTAAAGAGTTACCAAAGTTCCGAAGGGATGAGGAGGTTTGCGGTCTCCTTCTTAAGCTGGTTAACGTTCTTACTTAGCTTAACGTTCGTTAAGGGAGAGGAAAAGAGCTAGGGGTTGTGAAAAGGGTGGTAGAGAAATGAAGGTGAAAAGAAAAGAGAAGAGATGAAAATAAAAAGGTGGAAGAAAAAAAACCTGAAGGGTGGGTTAGACGCCGAAGGCCATCTCGAATCGTGGAACACCAACTTTCCCTTTTTCTCTCGTATTCACCCGCTGCTGCTGCTACATCCCCTTACACTTTAACCCCCTGTTCACCCCACCACAACTCCATTTACTTTACTTTCTCTTACTGATGCTATTTCCCTCCTTCCCAAGAATTGTACGACGTTTTTTCTCTTTTCTTTTTATTTCTTTCACTATTTCCTTCATTCGTTTTCTCTTTTTCATCCCCCTTTACTGTCTCCTTTTTTCTCTCAACTGCAATTAGAACGTAAAGCCAACTCGAAAATGAAATAGAAGGATGTGACTTCACTGTATTATTATCCTTTTGTATATGAAATGAGACTGTAATGTAACAGTAGAATTGGTTTAGTATTTGTATAAGTGAACTTGTTCATTTTGTTACTGTTTCAGTTGTTGTCGGTAGACTTTCGTTTTTCTTGTGAAAATATAATTTATATGAATGCATAATAACCTTTGGGAAAAGTGGAGACAGTTGATGAACATTATTGTAGGGGTTGTATTTTATTTAAGACTTCGGAGGTTGGTGTAGTTGTTTTATTGTCCTGTCAGACGTGTTTGGTGATCAATATAAAGCGACTAAAGTATTGAGGAATGTGTTTTATTCGATATTGGTGTTGTCTCGTCTAACTTTGATGAATTTTAGATCGAGCAATAAAGACACAGAATTTCTGAGTTGTTTTTTTGTCAGTTTGACATTTCACTTTCATCAAATAACGCGGGAATTTTTTTCCGACCTGGATGATGAAGTTCGTTGATATGGAATTGGATACAGCGAGATTACTTCACTATCGATTTGACACTCAGATATTTTTCGTTCTGGCGGGTTCAATAACTCGTTTTACAAAAGTCGGAAAATAAAAAATCCAAATGATTCTTGAAGGGAACGACTGTGACTACTGCAGGAACTAGAGATAATTTAAAATTCAATCTCTGAATTGGACGTCTCATACAATAAGTCGAAGGTCCTTTTTCTGAAAAGTCTGACTGAATTCAATCGTTTCTCTTTTCTTGGAAAAACGTATTAAAAATAAATAAATTCGTAGAACTCGGGGTACAATTGAGTATTGTGAATGTTCTACTCACAGATCTTTTGAGCTTGCACGTAATATTGTGGTGAAAGACTCCCCTTCGAGATATACCACAGACAAAACCAATCAAAAATCCAACAGTATCATTTATTTTTATTTACAATATTTCCATCCACATATTCCTTCAATATTGAAGATTGATCTAATAAATATCCCATTCTCTATGCGTGTAAGTGTGGATAAAAACAAAATTGAGAGCATGAGAATTGTGTGAGTTTGTCGAAAGAGAATGAATAGCAAAGCTATAGGGGATGAAGTAAGACAGGAAAGATGGAAAAAAATTAGAAAGAACAAAGAAACGAATGAATCGGTGCGATAGTGGTGTGTATATGAGGAATGGGCTGGGATAAAAAGAGGTGAAAAGTGGTGGCTGCGGTGGAAGACGTGAAAAAAAAGCGAAAAAAGCGAAAAAAGCGAAAAAAGCAAAATAAGAAATAAAAAAATAGCGAGGACGGAAAGAACTAAAAAAAGCTGCAAGGAAAGATGTAGAAAGACTCCAATATAAAAGTAGAAGAAGGTGGCACAGACGCGGAGGGTGCTAGGGGTTGAAGCAAGAAAGCACAGGATAGTCCGATGGGTAAAAGCTTGCTGGGGTAAAGGTATGAAAGTGGTGTCTTACATAGGTGCAGGCGTTTCGAATGATTTAGCTTCGCCGTGGGGGTTAGATCCGCAATTTCGTTTGGAAACATTCATGAAAAATATTCCACCCATTCCAGAAAGATCGAGGGCAGAGAAGGAAATAACTGGGTAAGCGAAAGAGAGGGATGGAATGAGAAAGAGGAAAGAACTTTTGTAATGTTCTGAGAAAATTTCTCTCGGTTTTTTTTTCTGCCCCCTTTTTGCTTCATTCTCATGAAAAAATCATGTAATCGATGTTGGTATTTTTACTTTTGTTTATTAAGTAGTTGGTATTGGTTTTGTGGGGGTTATTTTTATAGGTATTGAACTTTTTTTAAGCCTCTAGCTACATCACCACATCAGTGATGAACAGAGATCTCATTCAAATTGATGAATCAATGAAAAAGAGATCTGTCAAATGTGATATTGGAATATTTATGGTCACAATTGGACAATCCAATTATCTGATGGAATCATCAGACATGTGAGTGTGAATATTTTCGTTTTCTATTGTAAGAACTGGATCCACCAGGTTAATGACTTGGTAGTGTGATTGATCTAATCACATCCTGGAGACATAGACTCATGATGATTTTGCGGTTATTATTTTGCCTTTTTATTGTCCGAAAAACACTTGAACGGAATTTCGAGTGTGTTCGACATCTTCAACTTGTTATAACTCGGCTAAAAATGGTCCTAGAAATTAGTTCAAGATGTATTTTTCATCAGGAAGACAAGCTCTATGCAACGCAATACTGTCTACTGCTCCACCTAGCTCAGAAGGCTACTTCCCAAACTGCTGGGGAAAACGCAGTGTTCGCAACTGAATACTCTTCCACATGACCTAGAGATTTCAAAATATTTCAAATCAAAATACTGCGATATTTCCCTGGATAAATGATGCATAGAATCTGGATGTTAAATCTTCAGTAGAGTGTTATAAGTCGTGCAAAAGTTGTATTTAAACCCATGAGGGATGAACGTAGAATCGATTCGTTCTCCAAGACTTGGTGCAAGTAAACCATGTGCGATCATTCAGAGTCAAAGTCCCAGTCGGTTGTGTTTAATGCATTGGAAATTACCCATATATGTACCTACACACATATGTGATGTTGGTGCAAGGTTTTTCCATGGGAATCGTTGAAGAGAGAAAACGTGAAAAATATTCCTATCAAGGTGGGAAGAGCTATAAGACAAGTTTTCCTTCCTCCGTCTCCTTCTCATGGGAGCAAAAGTTTTGCTAAAACGTTTTCATGGATAAATCTTGTTTACAGATAGCCAAGCTCAGGTGATGCTTTTTCTTACAGTATACATATAAATACATACGTTGATATACATATATGTATATATTTATTATGAAATCCCTTGGCTATAGCCAGCACACTTTAAATATCGCCACACACAACATCCCCATGTACACCAATTCAAAAGTTTTTGGGTAAAGGATAACAAGTAAAGGTTTAACTTTAAAATCCCCATTGGGGAAAAGACAAAATGCACACTCGAAAATTACATAGATGATAATAATATTAATAGAATTAATAATTGCTTCGGTACAGTGTGAATGTGTGTCTGCTTGAAGATAAACTTGAAGCTTAGACAGCTGTCTGCACACAACCCCTTTGGGAATATCTTTCGTCCCTGTATTTTGCTCGGTCGTACTTTATCACATTGGTGTATTTCTATTACTCCACATCACATCCCTTTCGCTCCATCAACTTTGTCTTCGATGTCTGAGGATTTCAGATTTCCAGATTGGGTGTATGTAATTATGCATGGATTCACGTACAATGTTTAATGATGAATTGATGAGTGTCTGGAATCATGTGGAGCTTTTATATTTGCTTTGTGGTGATAGTGGAATGATCGTTAATAATTGAAAAGTGATGTTTGATGGAAGATTTTGAATAATAACGTTTAATCTAGATTTTAGCTTGGAGATATTGGAGAATTACTTTGGTTCAATCATCCATTTGATGTTGAATTATTTCACGTTGTTTGAATATTACGTGAGCGTTTGAAAAGTACCTTTTACTTAGGTTCCTCAAGAATTTAATTTTTCGGCAAAATCAATTTTCAAGACTTTGATCGCGTACACTTATGGAGGAAATTAGACAATTTTAACTGCTTAGAAGTAATTATTAACAAAAAATGGTGAATAATTGGAATATATTGCAGAAAGTTTCAGATTATTGAACGATGTCATTAAGAAATTCAATTTGGTTATGTCCTAGATGGAAAATTCATAAAGGGGTTGAATAGGTTCATCACCTTGGATTACTCTCATTGAAAACGATTTATGTAATGCAAGAAAGTGGATTCAGTTACTGAAGTGATTGTGTAACATGTTTTAAGGAAAATGAATATATCAGAAAATTTCACAGCTCTAGATATAAAAATCGCGTTTATTTCTCAAATGTAAATGCAAGTGAGTGCGGGTACTTGACAAAGACCATTTGTCAGACAGATTTGCGTTTTCAGCATATTCTTCATAGCGTCTAACGGTTATAACGACTTCGTTATTATGCCGCTGCTCATCATCATCAGATGTATATGACACATTTCATCCCTTAGCATTATGTAACAATGTCTTTCTACAAATAATTTTTTTCTACGCTTGTCTTGGAGTAATCTAATATTGCACTGCATTCTAATCACAATTTTAACGTGATTGTTCCCATTATGAAATGCTAATTCTCAATTTTCACAAAATCTTGTGAGTACTTTTTTAGCGATTGCCTCAATTATTTTTGGGATTATTATTGATGAAATCTTTTGTTCGTTCATCGAAGATTCTACCATTCCACTAGAATGGAAAAACTAGATTTTTTTTGTTAAAAATCGAACGTTAAATGAACGAAAAATTAGTTTCTCTCACATATAATGTCCGCAACTAGTTCAACAATGTCACAACAATTATAACCCTTGCATCTAACAACCCTTCATAAACGAATCGCACCCCGCACTCTAACCTCATAAAAACCAACCCTTTCTTCATTCTCATCCCTTATTTACACCTGAACAATAGCAACACCCCATACGTCCATAAAGCAATCCAACTACATTCACATGAAATGAATAAAATAAATGGAATAAAGATAAATGGAAGAATGCAGCGGAAATTTTTGAATGAAACTCGAGATTGGGTCAAAATGCAGTGGCTGAAAAAAAATGTACGCGTGAATGGAACAGTAAAACATTGTGTGTGTCTATGAGGAATGCAAAAATGTGAGAAAATAATAAAAACAATAGAAAAAAAATTGTGTATAATTTATATATGCATCCAGTTGGAGAGGGTAAAAATGCGAACCAGTGTGAACGTGTGTGCGACAAGTACAAAGAACATTGGATGTGAAGGTGTACAGAAGGCGGGGATAACAAGGATTCCACTTTCGCGCGCGCATGAACGTGTTACCGGTGCGCGCACGATTGCTATCTCGCTTTTCATATTCATCTCTATATCACTTTTTTTCTATCTTCATTCTCCTATTTTTTAACCAACACTTCTCACTCCCACTCATACAAATTTTTCTATTTTTCTTTTGATTTTTTTTTTGCTCCCATCTTTCCACTTTTCTATTGTTCGCGCACGATGTGTGCGGATGAAAAAGTCTGACGAGCTGGAATATCTCGCAGATCGAATTTGCTGTGTATTCAAAAAGCCACCACTCTATAACATCTACGCACGTGGATGAATGTGTGTTGGAGGGATATAGGGTTGTAGAAGTGGCAGTGCAATTGTATTTTGAATTTTTCATTTATCGTCACTCTGAATGGTGAAAGAATGCGTTTCGTATGTCACTTAACAATGAATTAAATTGGTGGAGGGATGGATTTTCCATTTTATTATTCGATTCCATTTTTCTTGCATTTCTGATAGTTCAATTACATCTCTGACATTAAATTTGTATTCGAATTAATTAATAAATAAATCCGGATTTGTTATTGAGATGCACTCAATATGAAAATTCATCCAGAAAAAATCGCGAATTTTTTAATAATATCAGGAATAATTTATCTGCAATTTGTGTTACGATTTTTATTCGTTTTTAACCTTCTGACTTATTTTAATCAAGAAATTTATGATCAACGGTATTGATATATGTTGGTCATTCGCTACCCGATCTTTTAGTCGGATTTTCTAGCATGAGCCTAAGGGAAATCAGGGAATTCCCACGGTGGTTGAATAGAACATCTCTAAGAAGGTGATATCAGGTCGTGATTGGAAATTATGAGTGACACCTACGACAGTTCATGAACTGCATTAGCACTCCACATAAAATCCACCCCTGTTATTTTTCTATCACGACTGAAAATTGTTTTTCAATATCAAATTATTCATTTGATTTCTCAATTAATAATTCTGATGTATCGAACAAAAGTGCGAGTGAAAAATAATTTTTTCTCAATCTCAAATTGTTTTTAGAAGAATTTTAAAGTGGTTTAGTAAATGTGTTCCCTTTTTTCGAGAACACTTTCATATAAAACTCAATTAATATTCATTATTGAAGAAGTGAAACTAAATTTATGAGGATCACGAAAAGAAACGCGACGTAAAAAAATTCAATCCATGTCTAATACATCGAAACTAAATGAAAAAAAAAGACTCTGGACACAGATATGTTCAGAATTCCTCATTCTTCTTTTCCCATCCCTTCCACTCGCATTAAATTGAATACCAAAGCTATTCTCATGCATGCCAATTCGTATATTTTTCTGTCCCTCTTTTCAAGTAGTTTTGCTGCAAGATTTATACGTTAACGGTTGAATATCCCCATCGTTGACTCTTTCACCTGCTGCCAGTCGCGCAGATACGATTACGACTTTTCTTCTTTACTTTTCTTTTTTTACATGTACATGTGAATAATTTTATATCCGATTTATTATCGTGGACGTTATTTGTTGTAGATAAAAAATGCATTCTTGTTTATTTTTTTGAAACAATTTAATCAAGAAGTCAAGTAATAGTGAAAAATATTTTTGATCAAGATCAGACTGGATTTTATTTAATTTATTAAACAATGTGGGGCTCAAATGTCCCAAGATATGAAAATTAGAATTTTCCTGCTGTATAATGATGGAAATCATATTTTTGGTTCAGAAGTTCAATTGATTTTGTTCCCTCAGTGACGTCAGACGTTTATTCCATTCCCTTCATTAATAATTCATTTCAGAGTTATGAATTTAGGAAAATAAATAAATTAACTACCTGACATAAGGATTGAAGCAATTTTAGGTAGGTTTAAAATTATTCATTTGAATCAATTAAACCTCATCTGTATTTCTAGTTCATAAAATTTCTCTTCTCTGTGGAAGGTTTTATTAATAATATTCTATCAATTAACTGAATTTATTTATTCATCAATTCATTTTTCTACTATAAAAATATCAGGAACTGAAAAGAGGTATTCACAATTTATGAATATGTGAATGAATTTGATCAATCAAATTTTTGCATCGTTGTTTGATGCACGAAAGAGCAAAAAATGAAATAAAAGAAGAGAAAAGGATGGGGAGAACTCACTTTTCTTCGTGTATATCTTTGTGTGTCTATCTCTCGACACTATGGGGACGTATATCAACGGTATACACCCTCAATACACCAGTATACACGTTTCCATTTCCCCTAATTGAACTGACGTGAATGAGGGCATGGGGAGTTGGGATCCTTCGACGGCTGGAGCTTGAATTTTTCACGAGGAAAAGAGAACTCGAGACTGGAGAAAATCGAGTTGACGCGAAATTTCAAGTGCACCAAGTATAGTATCGGCACGTTTCGCACTGGCTTCGATTCTCACACAGCACTAACTCCCATTCGAGGATGCATACGTGTATATTTCAGTTTCTTTTACAATCGTCAACCGCAAAGCAAGAAAAAAAAATATCAAATTGCCAAATAAAAAAATTTACTTGAACTTACTTTTCATTTAACTAAAAATCATCGTTTGTTTCATTTATTCATCGAAAATTTATTTCTATATTTTTATGAATAAAAATTTATTCATTTAAAAGTGCAAGAGGGGATGAAAGCTGAAAAACATCTCCATAATTTCAACATAATTAATCCCTGAAATAAAAATAGAGAAGGGATGGTTTTCATAATGCAATGGAGTCTTTTAAATCCTCATCTATCAAATTATAAAATGAAGAACCTCATAAACTCACCATCCCTGGAAAATGTAAAAAAAAAAAATTCACACCCCAATCCTCTCTTCAAACTCTTCAGTCCAACTTAACAATTATCAACAATTATCCTTCCACAAAATGACTCGCAACTGTGCTGCAAAGCCGCTTTTCACTTTTCACCCTTAAAAATCCACCCCGACAAGTTCAAAACCACATTATAATCTCATCCAAGTCAACAGTCAAAGAATTAAATGAGAAGTTGGCCTTCATCAGAGCTTGGTATATTTCAATGCTCCTTCACGTAACTCATTGTCGATTATTCTTCCACCCTTATTCCTCACAACTGTTCATAATGATCAAATATTTTTTTCTGTTCAACAGCCAAATTGAAATCTCTCACGTAAATCATGCCAAAACAATGGTTTTCCCGAGGTAAGCTTGGTGGTTCCTCGGACCGGCGGTTGCTTAGCCGCATTGCGGGGTATATGGTTTGGCTTCGCGCACGTTGGCTTTTGCAACATTGTAAGGGTGGTGTCGGGCCAACGAATAGACAAAGCACAAGAGAAGGAGAAATAATATCTTGTTATATCTCCCTTTTCGTTAACGTATATACACAGTACTCAAAATCTATATGATTTAGTTTCGCCGCAGCTTTTGGGTCGTTGCGTTGGCGCCAGAGTTTCTTATCTGCCTTGCGCCATCTGCCACCACCGTCTTACACAAAAGGATAATCTCAAACTTGACGATATAAACGTGAAATTCAGACAGAAATAGATAAAAATTAAATTCCGTAATTTATCGATTTGTTGTAATTTTAGTGTTTCTAATTATCGTTTCAGACTTCTGCTTTCTGAATTTCAGAATGTCACCCTCTAAAACCCAATGTGTGTATCTCCAAGTAGAAAATAATGAATACCCAGTGATACACGAGGTGGAACACTACAATCGTTCACTCGAATTATCTCATTTAACCACGCACAAACCTGTCTATCACAGTACTCCAGGTGGTCATGTCGTAATTTGCACACTCACTTGGTTCACACATACATGTGGGTGTGTATATAATACAATTGTATATACAATCGGTTAGATCTGTCAGGCTAATGGACTGAGGATATCGAACAATAGTCTCTTGTATAATCTATCCATACTATTACCTTTGTTGTGTCAATTTAACAGTTGATACAAATACTGATCGTTAAACTCCAAATGCTGGTGAAGGAGGGTAAAATAGGATTCTCAAGGTACGCAGGTTCACGAGCTTTATTATGGATTCGACCATTTCCATTTATTAGTTACATGACGTAGCTTGCGCGCAAGTTTTAGCTACTGCAGTGAATCGCATGACCAAAAATTAGTGAAATATGTCAAAGTTAACAGACCTGTTGAGAAAACCCCCACGAAGGGGATTCTCAATCATTTCGTGCTGTGGATATGTAAAAAGCTGAGAATAAATTATGAGATTATAGAGAAATATTTTCAATGTTGTTTCACCACCCTTAGTATCAACCCACCCCTATTACTGTCCGGCTTGAACACATTTGGTATTGTGGGAAACGTGGTGTATTTACGTAGTACCATCTTCAATATTGCACTATTGCAGAGCTGGTGCCACCACCATCACCATCATACAATACAGAATTTACTCTCTCGTATAACTCTCGTATGTTTCGCCTCTACCCTGCCCATGAAACTTTCTCGAGGAGACACATTGAATTTCATTGGTGAAACTTTGAAAACCAAATTATTGATACATTATTATTGCTATTGTGAGTTCAAAGGTGTAGGAGTAAGATGTGAATAGCAGTTTGATATCATAACTTCAACTGCAATAATTTTGGAAGTAGGGAAAAAATGATTTAGAGAATGGAAAGAATGAATGTCATATAAATAAAGTTTCATTTCACTTTGGAGATTAAATTAAATTGGATGGGATTAAATTTGATGTAGTCAGGTTCTGGTTTTACTCAATCGGACTCGAAGTCAGAATTGAGATATGGTTCATAAATGATGAGTTTCAATCAAATTTGGAATTGTTGGGGATTATTTTACTATTGTATCGTTTTATTCTTGGATTTATATCTTTTGGTAAGTGCAGGGATGAATTATTAGTTCCAGATGTTTATTCACGGAAGAGTTATTTGTGGTGCGAACGTGTTGGAGGGTAGGAGGTGAGATGAAATAGTGAAGAGATAAATTAATTTTATATTTATTGAGATGGGAAGATTAAATTAGAGAGTATTTTTATGTTAGGGATAGACGTGGAGAGATTTTTCGAAATGTTCCATCTTATTTTCTACTGTGATTCACCACAAGTTGATATATCGAAAATCTTATGGATGGGTTGAGAAATATGAGGGAATAGGGGGGTTGGTGTTTCAGTGCGTGTGTGATATGAGCTACTGTGGTATTTTTTATGATACTATGGAAATGTGCTTTTATAAACTGACTCGCATGATATCTTGGAAATTGATGGGTCAATCAAATATTCGAGAATTGATTTTGACAATATTATTTATAGATATGGGAACAGAATAATTTACTAAATGTTGTCTCTTGTAGTGTATCGGAGTATTAATAATAGCATCGTGAGCCAAGGTGTGACGTCCCGAACTGGGGTTCAAATCAAAGGCAAACTGTATCTACGCAAGGATTTAACAGATTCGATCGATCATATTTTTTTGAATTAATTTTTCCAATTTCATTTAGAAGGAATCTTGATGATTAATTCTACCAATTGACATGTAAAAATTACAAATCCCCAAAAAGATATTTGAAAATTATGGACCATGAAAACTTTTATGATTCTGACAATAAAAATCTGATTTGATCAATACTACGAACGATATTTTTCAAGTGTTCTTTTAATATTATTATGAGGCAAAAGATTTTTATCATATGATGGGAGAAAAACAGGATACATACAAAGAACATAAAGATTATTGGAAATGACCGGAAAAAAAGTAACGCAAAAATGAATCAAAGCGGAAACAGGATGGATGGGAAAATCGAGTGGACAGAAAAGCGGAAGGATATAACGGTATGCTTTTCTAATCGGATGTAGCCAGCGGCTTTCTACGGATAATAGTCCAGCCGGATGGATTATAGGTTTGGAGAGACTGTACAACATCGAAACGCTCCCTCCTACCGTGTTATATCAGTTCGATAACTTTATTTGATTGTACAGATGGAAATATGCAGACTTACCAAACAAATACGATCATGTAAAAATTATTTTTCATAACTTACCTTGTTGAAACTTCTAATTTAATCTCCAACAACTTTATCTTAGCAAATATACAGCATGAATAATTCTCTCTGATATTCAGGATCTACTTTGACTTTCTAACTATGAATCCATACAAGTTTCTTCGACCTGATTGACAGGTTTCCACTAATCTTCAACAAATTATTCCAAGACAATCTGTTAGTAATCACAACAGACCTTAGAACCCCAGCACCAGCGTTTCAGGCCCCTCCTAGAAGCAACAGAAATAATTTCCAAAGTTTATCTCCAAACCCATCATAATTTTCTGCAGAAAAGTATGAAATGACAAATCACCAACACAATTGAACTTTTGTAAATTCACTGAATGTATTATTAACACATACCGCCACAAAATCTTGTCGTACGTAGATCCAACGTTGAATAAGAATGGGAGGATAGAATAGTAAACTAGTGGTAGTACACACTAGATGAGTATGAGTAAGAGGAAGTAGCAACACGCCTTGTGATGACCGAGTTGTTGCCTTTGTCTGCTCGTTAAAACTAAATGGAACCCGGCACATTGTCGACTCACGAGGTGTTGGGTATTAGCTTTACACCATTTCCAACAGCTTGACCATCAACATAGCACATCATAGTGAGAACAGAATCACAGAACTATGAGGTCATCTGACTTCCCACACATTCGTTATAACACAAATGCCACGTTAAAGTACACTGACATCAGTGTCAACTACTCACATTATATTTGTTACGTTTGAGAATGAACATACAACAGAATGACAATGTGTTTCATCGTCGTTCACAGTTGAGATTGCAATTACGAACACTATTCTCACTATTATGTTTATCAAAAAGAATGTCCCTGTAGATAAATCATTTGAGTGAAACACAGAGGAAAAATTTCTATCATTGAATAAAAAATTGGAGAGAAATAATAGAATGAGATTAGTTCATTGTGGAAAATTGTGAAGCATTTCAAGATAATTCTATCAGATTCACTCGGGCGTGTTCACAGAATATCGAACAAACAATATTATCGGTGATTTCATCGGCTGTATTGTTATCATTATCATTTTTATCATTACTTCGTTTTATTCACTATTTTACCACAAATTCTCAACATTTCTCTACCAGTTTTCTTTATTGTTTGTTTGATTGTTTGTCTAAAATTTTATTATTCATTTTTATTCCTCTCCATGTACTATTTTTCGTGCTCTTGCCATCTACGAAAATTGAATAACTAGATTTTACTGATGGTAAGACATGAATGGCGGATGGAAGACTGTGGAGGAAAGAGAAGAAAAGTAAAAAAAAAAATTGTAGGGAAGAAGAGAAAAGTAAGGAAATAAAGTAAAAAAATTTGAAGGAAGCGATGAAAACGTGAAACGAACTTTACGTTATCTTGGTGAGCGTAGAACGACTATAGGAACTAAAACATAGAAAATTTTCTTTGCGTTCCTGTGCACAGCCTCTTCTCGTCGAGAAGTGACTGTTTCTAATGCAAATTTTGTGGTAAACAGGCAGAGGGTTGTATATACGAAGTGGGAGTTAAAGCGAAATCCTTTCGGATGAGTTTGAGAGAAAATCTCTACGACAATTTTCAAAAACTTCAAAGATAACAGTGCGACCATCCGGATGTTTTTATATTTTTTGTGTCGCCTAGTCTGTAGTGGAGTTTTTATACACAATAGTTACAATACTTTCTATGTAATTTCATGTGTTTCAACATGTTCACTCAGTTCATTGGACATACCAAGGAATTGCCATTGTCTACTTTCATAAAGTGCGAGAGCACAGTGTACCCTGACAAACGCAATCCAATATCGAATGAACAAATACTCCTTGATGAATCAACTTGGAACGATCAATTGATCGCATAAAAACAGGACAGAAAATAGCAATTCATCTTTTGATCTTTCGAGTGAATGATTCCAATGAAAGATTGTGTTGTTAATGAGTCACTTGTTGTCACTTAGTTGTTCAATGTGTTCAAATATATCTCACAAGCTACTGATTTACATTCAGAACATCTGCATCGGCGCGATAGCATTCGACATTCCGCACAAGATCCCACATCAAGCGCAGAGTCTTTCTATGACAATTTCCTGGTCAGTCTGTGCATTATTTTGATTTTCTGTGAGAAAACATATTTCCTCAGAACTTTATCGATTCCCGCATACTATTTCCATAATTTCTGTATCTGTCCTGTGAAAAACTATTTGCTCCGACCAGAAACATAATGACGCATCAGTTGTGATGCGTATGTATCAATAGGACATTGCTAATGAGGTCTAAAAATCAATACCGAAACTCCAGACCAAATACCTGTGAACTCTCATTTAGAAAACCGTCTCCCAAGCCTTTTCGATGGTAAATTCTAATGAAAAAACTAGCGAATATTGAAACTGTAATGATGGAGGTGATTTTGATCACTAATATGCAAGCACAAACCACCCTCTGCCAAAAACCCCTACGAACGGGTTTCAGACTTCATCGAAAAATCAATATCCCTGCTATCAACATTAACATATCTGCAATCAGAATATTCTTCCTCCATAAAACTCAGTATGGTAACATAAAAATATTTCTTTTTTTCGCCCAAGTCTCCACAATAATAAGACAAACCGTATAAACTTTTAGGCAATAGCTGAATTGAATGATTCACAATAAACTGAATACAGCGGTAGGAAATGGCGGTTGAGGAAAGTTGGATCAATGGAAAAAGCCATTATACTCATACACACACGTATTATATATGTATATTTTTGCAAGAGAGTATTAGAGGAAAGGACAAAGGAGTAAAAGGTGTTAGGGAACCCACCATATATAAATTCTATATAACCATGGAACGATATAATAGAAAAGGAAGCAGGGCACAGGAGACACGTCATTGCGCGTTGAGTCTGCGAATGGAAGAGAGTATAGGGACTGTGCAAGTTGGGTAACAGCCGCGAAGTTGAGAAGGCCCGGCGGTTTATACTCAGTCGTGTACCGCGATTCGACGACGCGACCAAAGCTTTTGCGTTTGAGTATGCGCTGGTGAAAAGGATATATGGAAAGGATAGAAAGGATGGAGTGAGAAGCAGTTGCGGCACAGCCAGCAAGAAACTTTGCCTATGGTGCTGCTACGCTCACTACAGAACTTCGGTCATCGTTCCAAATGGCGATGTTATGTATGAATATGTGTGAGAGCTTGAGTATATGAGGGTTTGGCTTGCTTATGTAACGTAATATCCATGTTACTGCGGTATATTTTGTGTACATTGGCATAACGATGAGATGTGATACATGTTTATGCTTGTTCAGATGATGTAAAAGATCCTAAAATAAACTGACTGATCTATTACACAAATTTACTTCAGTCCGAATTTCATCATGATTAGTTGAGATGGTTTTCCCTAGTTTCGAACATTGAATTGGCACAAGACCTTCACTGGAAGATCCCCAACAAATTCCTTATCCTGTTAATCATTTAATCAGACTTTGATGATTTCATTACGTCACAGGTTTTTACCAATGTGACTGGACAATTTTTTCGTGTTCTTATCACAGTTCAATTTATCAGCGCTCCTCTGTTAGGGTTTAGAAGGTGAAGATAAAATGCAGACGTTTAAATTTTAAAACAAACTGGAATAAACTTGCAGGCATGAATTTCATATGAGTCGTTTTACTAATGGGTTGAGATTGGAAAGTCATTTGCAATAATTATCAACCAATTCGCATAAAAATTTCTACATCTGAATGAAACACAGGAAAAATATTTGAAAAATCAGAGTTCACTCTGGGGTATTTTCTCATATACCAGAAATTCATCTGTAATATTTCAGCTCTCAATTTTCTTTCGTGGATGTGGTTACACAGATACCAAAATTCATATCACTCACGTTGCAATTACTCTGATTACTTTTTTTTTTAATTAAATTAAAACACAGAAGGACGGAACCTTTCAGCTCTACATCTGGATGTAATTTCATGTGTGTTAATACATATGTACATGAAATATATATGTGGAATGTTAGTTTAGATATCCAAAGCACGGATGATGAAAGATTATATCAAGCTAAATCGACATCACGACTAAGGTATTCGTTACACGTGTGCTCAACGCGAGTCCTTCCCATTGCTACTTTGGAGTTGGAGCTGTACACCCACGTGTGTGCGAATCACGAACCTAATCTAGCAAACTGACACGGAAAAGTGGAAATAAATCGAAGGTATTTCAAGTTCCCCAATCGAGATCCTGATGCTTTTCCCGCTATATATCAATATCTCTATATAACTTAATGCTTATTTCACAACTGCAACCGAGAGAAAAGTTTAATCAATCTTATACTGAAAATATATTGCTTGTTTATATACATTTTTTCATATATCTATACAGTTCAGTGTATATCAATAATCCGAAAAAATCTCTTGATCCCCAGTATCTCTTTTTTTATGATATTTTTCATTATTTGATAAAAATTTCTTGTACTTTGGAACTGTAGATTAAACTCCATCATTTTTCTTATTCTGATTCACTTCAGTATGTGAAAGATGATATTTTCGTTATTGCATCAGTTTTTTTTTCTCACTTGCACGCTTTGTAAGAGACCAATGGAAGTTGAAATCGTAAGAAAAATTCCCAACGTTCGGTGTGATTTAACAAAATTTATAGTGAAGAGAGGAAGTAGTCCTGAGTTGGAATCGAGAAATTCTAGGATGAAAAATTACTAAACGTGAGGTTTTTAAGTGCATTTGTTTCAGTTGTAATTAATTTACTAAACTTGATTGGGGTTCATCGTCTAATCAATTCACATTCAGATGAAAATCCAATTTTTATCTCAGTTTTTAGGTACTCATTGGGACTATCCAAAATTTTAAGGAAAACTAGAATACTAAAAAAATCCCCGAACTCGTTAATTTTTTCTACAGTTTTTTGCCCCTGGACCATTTTCAAATCTGTCCTCATGAATTTTTGTTACTTGTCCCATCCACATTCACTTCAAGTAACAAATTGATATAAAAGTACTGGAGAAGGAGAAAAATGTAGAGGGAAAAACAAAGGGAAACAGTAAAAAAAAAATGGCAAAAAAGTGTAAAAAACAAGAATGAAACAGCTATCACAGCAGATTTTCATGACATAAAAAACAAATGAGAGCATTTTATTCTCCAAGAAATACTTCTGGAAATATCTGGTGGGATATTTCCAGCATATTTGCGCGTGTCTTCTATACTCTTCCTCGAGGACCATTATTATTTCCACAGGTATTATTCACGATGCGCATCTGCAGCAGAGACTTCCTATATTTTATATATAAAATATATACACGTGTGTAAACACATATATTTGTACACAGTATGGTTCCATGTCTGATACTTTCGTTCCATCGATTATCGAGTTCCACATCGGAACACAACGACAACGACCTCCTTCAGCTATTTTTTTTTATTATTTCGTTTCATATTTTCCCTCATCCCCATCACTTTTTTACTTTCTTCTCGTTTAATTTTTTCCTTCCTGCCTCGAATGCTGGACTTGTTAACATTTATTGCTATTTGTCTACTTGCTGGTATAGCAGATACCATTTTAATAAATATAAATCATTTATTACTCCACAAATAATTGAAACAAAAAAAAAAATCGGTCGAGTGAATTATTTATTGATTGAACTAAAGAATGTTTTTCAATATTTATACAGTCAAATCGTTTTATTCAATTTATTTCTCTCTTTCATTTGTCGTGCTGGAAGATTGAAAAAATTGATTTTCATAATTAAATTTTGTTCCACAGTGACAAGATGTCTTCATGAAATAATCAGATGGTTGAAGAGTTAAACAGCACTCAACTGTCTAATTTTTTCATTGCTCAATAATTGAACAACTGTTGAACTGTTGCATTTCCATTTACATAAATTCTTACTAAGCTTTTTCGTTGCAACAAAAATCTCAACGATAAAAATATCAACATCTCGAATAAACCATGAAAGACTCAATATAAATTACCAAATAAAATTCTTATTTATATTTCTATTTATTCCAATAGATTTATTTATTTTTTTCTCAATTCTTATCGATATTGCGATGAAGAGAAGTGGTGAAAAGATATGGTACACTACGTTTGATCATGATGGCAACCATACAAGTGTAAAAAGGGGACAGGTGAGCGCATGCGAATAGTTATGAAGAAGGGGAAATAGAAAAAAAAAAGGTAAAAAAAAAATAAGAGCATGAGGGAAACTGGTATAGAAAATTACGGGCGACCAGGAGAATAGTAGGGGATGATGAGGTGGGGATGAAAGCAACATTCAGAGCGCGTAGGACTTTAAACCGCTGCGCGTGAAGCCGTCAGTCCGCACCGAGATTCCGGCGCGAATTGTTGTCGTCTCGTATAGTGATAACAAGTTATAGATGGATGTCGCCGATTCACAATATCGTCACGGTTCTTCATGTTGTCGCGCTTGTTCCACTCCTCGTGGAAGGTCAGTGACAAATAGTTTACACGTTCAACATATTTTAATAAAAATATCAACATGTGCTTTTATGTGGATTAAAAACATCATTTTCATCCCTTGTTTACACTCACAACAACGAATATATTAAACATAAACACAAGGGAAAAAATATTTATGACCTACGTTTTAATAATTCTTCAGTTGTCATCATTAATCGAGCAATTATCAACCCAATTCTATCTAATTCTATTTTTGTCTCTACTCATAAATTTTTCATCACCATGTTCCTCCATTTGTAAATGAACCCCTACAAATTTTTAAATAGAATCGTAAAAAATATTTCACCCGGTTCCTTTTTTTGCCACTGAATTATTCACAACAATTTGGTTGAATAAATAATTCAACTCACTCATTCGAATCGCGTTTATTTACTCAACAAAAATAAAATTTAACGATGAGTAAAGTAACTGAGTTTAAAAAATTCAGGTCAATTGTCACATTATCAAAGATTCATTAATAATTTCTCATGCATCCCCTAAATATTTTTAACGCTCAAATTTTATCTAAAAAAAAATTGTGCATTCCAATGATGAATCGTCTTTTTCTGTCATAACTTCAAAAATTCCTCTTTACATTCGTCGTCTGACATTAGTTATGATAAAATATAGAAGAAAAAATCTGAACGACACAACCAATGAATTTCCTTGCTCTTGGCTAATAAAATTCTTGGCATCCTAGATAATGTCCTATATAGAATTTATAGTTTAGATAGTTTGGCATTATATCCAGGTTTTTTTTATTATTCTCTTTTTATTTCTTATTTTTCTGTGTCTGCACACATTATTTTCCTCCACAAATATATCTAATTCTCTGGGCGATCCGTTACGAAAGATTACGTCGACCATAAATGTAGCTCGTCGGTGGGCGCGCGCTATCGCCCTTGGATTTAACATTACAGATATTCAATGGGACAAAACGTAGAGCGACATGGATTAATTCAAAAATTGTTTATAAATATTCGAGTACTTCAATGCAATCTGAATATCAACAAAGACTTTAGTAAAATTATAAATCGTGGAATTACTAATGAAGAAAAGAATTGTCAATGAATTTGCTAAATTCATTGCTTTAATCTTTTAATAGCTCGCAATTGATGATACGATCGTTTAGTATCATTGGAGATCAATTGGCTGCATTAACGATTAACAAATTGCAAAGGTGCTTTTGTAATATAAAACCATTAAAAATTTATAAACAGTTAAAGTATTATTCCACTGTTTTATAGAATGGTTAAAGTCTGCTCTTGGATTTAATGCTTCCACCTTGGAGTGTAATAAAAACGGATTAAAAAAGTATTTCAATATTTGATGTTGAAGGTGGGGTTCTGTATTGGTGCGTGTGTAGAATCGTTGGATAGATTGTGTATTGAGTTTTCAATTTTGTTCTGGAGTGTTTCTTCAATTGTGCTTGCAACGATTTTTACTTGGTGCTCAGCATCGCTTCGAATATGTTTCTTGATACGTATTATATAGTCATGACAACTTGAACTGATTCTTCATAATATTTTGCATCGTGTCATATGTTACTCCAAGATGTTTCTCCAAAGAAAATTTTTAATGCGCTCTCAAGAATTTCCAACATGAACGACTGAACGCTAGTGTCACATGAGTAGATGTACGTTATGACATCTACGTTATGATATTCTTTATTTTCGTTCTCGTACCATTAGCAAAGTTTTAGCTGATTATTTTTCTGATCGATCAGAATTCTTTTCACCACAAAGAATCATCAAATATCGATCAATTAAGGTCTCGAGATTTTTTAATATAGAAATTCCTAAATCTCGATATGAATTTTTGCAATCGCTACTAATTTCGTTGATTTTAGTTTAGAAATCTCCTAACAGATATCAAATTTAAGAAAATTTTAGCACAATTTCATATAACAGGCAGTGTCATCAATAAAACACGATCATAAAATTGACTAAAAGTTTGAACTAGACCCTTAAAAAATAGGGAACAAAAATGCTCCAGAAGGTCAAACATGATCGCCAACGTTTCCAAACAATGTTTTCATCACGTCCACGATTCTGTCACCCAATATGTTTCCACGTCCTCAAACAATGTATCCCTTACTGCCCATGTCAATCGAACGTTTCAATATAGCTTTCATAAAAGTTGCTACACAGAGTCCTTACTTACCGACCGAGATACGAGCTTGTAGAATAATCAATGTTTTATCGTAAAATTAATGACCATGACATTGAGAAAGTCGAACATGTGTCATTTCCAAGATTTTTCATTGACATTAATCAGTACCTGGGTGAAAAAAATTCGAATACCATTGACAATCATGAACAAATAATTCCAGTCTCCAAATTCATTCAGTTTCTGTGTTTTCCAATAATAGTCAAACGCATCAATCATGCAAAAATTTTGAATTCATCTTCGAAATGAGGTTATGTTTCTCATTAAACTTCATGACCATTTTGATTATTCTTTTCTTCCATAACTCCACTGTCATCATCTCGCAATCGTATCGTTCCATGATATCAGATTTCTCTCTAACAACATAATAACTAAATAATTATTCAACAAAGGAAAAATGAATTCATATTATTTTCCTTCATGTTGAATAATGTGACTGCAGAATGGATAGCAGGCAGTTGATCAAAGAGAGTTAATGGCCAAGCGGTTTGAGAAATCCGAGATAATTAATCACTGGCAAAAGGCTCAACTAACGAACGCCAACTCCTTTACCTACTTCTCATTCCCCATTGGCATTTCTTCGGGTTTGTCTCACTTTCTCATCCTCCATTGTCTTTGTCTTCACATTTATTAAACACATTCATGCTTATCAGCCCACACACACACACAGAAATTCATTGAACTATTCAATATTGTCAACCATCGAATTATCATGATGTAACCTTTAACATTTCCGTAGAGTCATTTCCTTTCTGGCTTCTATGTTTGTTCGTGATATGGAGAAGAAATGTGAGTGAGAATGGTTGAAATGTGTTGTCCTGGCAATTGAGTAGCAAAAGAGGGCAAGGACGAGTCAAGCTCTCTCTTCTTTATACCATTTCACTTCTCCTTTTGGACTTCATAATGGCACGTCGGCCACCACCATCAAATTTATGCTAATGTTCATCGACTATACATGGAGAATACCTATAAGCATTTCAACAATTCAGTATGCAGCAACGAGTGCGGATCGAAATCATGATGGAAGTATTTTCAAACCATTCTGCGCCACACACACACATTTGAAACACAAGCTTGAGATTTACTAACTTACTTTCCATCCAAACTATCACCATCATCAAAACACACCAACACCATTCGTATTTCTACTTATCACACCACTTTTCCTCCCCATATCTTTTTATTTCACACATTTTCAAATACATTATGAGAATTGATATTGAAATCGTGCCAATTCACATCTACAAACCTACAAAAAATATTTCATTAAACATAAATAATAACACCAATAATATTTCTCTATTATCTATCATTTTATAAATTTATTCCACCGCCATTTTGTGATAAAAGTCGATGATAAAATCGACGGTTTATTCAAATTCAATTCCACGAACTTTTCCTTTGGTTTAATTTATGGAGATAAATTTCTTTTTATTTTTTTCGTGTTTCCTTTTTCCTTCCTTCTTCTCCTTTTTTTTTTATCTTTTTTTTCATTTAGAATAATAAATGACGTTTTGATCGCGTTGAGTAAAATAATGGTGTGTTGTGCCTGACCAGAGTTTGACCCACTCTACTTGAATGGTATGAGAAAGAGAATGAAAAAGAGATGGATAGAGCGACGAGACCGCATGTGTGTATGTATAACGGAAGGACGCAAGCTCACCGCTGAAACATAGCTCGTGTCCCGTGAATATATTTCGTATAAATATGTATATACATTTGTGTATATACTATTGCATATGTATATGTATATATATGCTCATGTATATATTCGACCGCTTGCCAGATTGCGTTAATTAATGTTAATTGTCCGTACTAATAAATAACCGTATGAATAAACATATTTGTTAGCTGTAGAAATTTGTGCAGTAGAACATTTCAACGACAATCAGGATAGTTAACACAATGTATATATATTTAACTACGTGATATAGAATAATCAACGCATTGAAAATGAAAAAGAGCAAAAAAAAAGGTGGAGGAGAAGTTGGAAGTTTGAATTGAGTAAATGATGTTCAAATAATTGAGTTGGGGATGAATAATTCTCATGGATTATTCGTGCGATGTGAATATGAGCAGTTTATAGAAATTTAGAGATTTGGATTGTGAACGGAATGAGAATTAGCTCGAGATAAAAAAAAATATTTAATTTTTTTATGTTGAATTCAGATGATACTGAATTGAGTTTGTTCTTTGTTTTTGTGAGAATTCTAGTTGGGACGATCAAGGATGTGGATACGAGTTGGTTGGAGCTTTCCGGAGTCAATCGATTTGTTAGTTCATAAAATATTCTTCAAGCCAGGTTGAAAAATAATCTCAAAATACTCGATGTATATCTGGATAACGAGTTTACCCACAAAAGTAGTTTTTAAAAATTCTCTAGTGATGCTATTTCAAATCTCGGAATAAGAAAAATCAATTTCCACAATTAATTTTTCAAACATCCTCAATCGATATTATGCACCCCAAATTCACTACATCATCATATTTTCAACCCTCAACATTTCAATTCTACCAACCATGTAAAATTGAAGAATATTTTATCGAAATTTTTCTGATATTTTGATGAAGTTGTACTAGTGACTATGAAAATTTTACCTAACCAGAATTATTAAACCAACTTTTTTTTCCTCTCATGGATTTTAAAACCCAATTTCGTATTAATTTATTCTCCATGTTCCAATTTATCATCAGCAAAGAATAAAATCCAATATCTATTTGCACACATGTGACATTAAAGTAAATCTATAAATTACGATTAAATATTCGCCCAGCAGTGTATTTCACTTGGTATCAATTGGCTCTTGTGTTCAATATCTTTTCCATATACATAATCGTATACATATTTGAGCGTGTAGATATCCTTGCGTATATATTATTTATGGATATGTAAATGCGTATTATCCACAGGGTATACATTATTGAGTACATCAATTAACCAGGAATGAATTTAACTGAGCATAAGCATTGGCATAATATTGGTTTTGATTGCCACAAGCATTATGGAACTGTGTGTGCAATAATCGAACATATTTACAAACACAAATCTATAAAATAGCGTAATAATTAACTGAATACAATCCGATATTCATTAAAAACGTTGACATTTCAATATCTAATCGCAATTAATCGACTGCACTTCCTCATTTCACTTATTCACTGTTCATATTTAATTTTGTTCAAATAAAGTGATAATTTATTCTTTATCACTTTATTAAAAACTGAATTCAAGGAGATATTAAATGAGAAAAAGTAGGTAAAATATATTCGCAACTTTAAAAATGTATATTTCTAAATGAGGAAACTTCAGGGATATTTTTTATTATTTTTTGTTCTTCCTCCCTTCTGGTTTATTATTATCATTATTTTTTTTTTCAGGACAAGCGTTCACGATTTTCCTCAGCACATTTTCATTACGTTTTGCTGGCAGTGCTAACTGAGCCAAGCGACGTTATGGTTTAACCCAGACAGAGAGGCAAAACGAACCAACCATTCACTTTATCCACCACCACCCTCTCTATATAAACACATATTTGAGTGTTTTAGTATGTCAGTGTATATTTGTGTATGGTTTACCGTTTTGTACATGTGTTTGTTCTACAGAGTCGAAACGAGGAATTTTTATTCACCAAAACAATTTGACTTTAGTTGCTCACTGCAATGCGCTGGGCCAACTTTCCCTTTGTACGATAACTATCTCATTCACTCGCTCGATAATCATGAATTTCACCAAATCTAAATATAAATAATCGTAAGCTCTCTTTAGTATGTAAACACCACATGAGGAATATTTATATGCGTCACAGGACCACAAATTCATTTCCTGACACACAATTTATTCTATTTAATGAACTTTGTTACATGACACAATTGATTTATTTGGTATTTTCATATATGTTTTGACCCACTGGATGAAATGATGATTGGAAATTTTTTTTTTAGTCAAAACCATTCGGTGAAATGATTCACTTGCAATATACAACGTCACTCAATCTGAATTTTGAATGACGTTGTATT
Source organism: Meteorus sp. PSUC_FEM 10030008 (assembly GCA_018881525.1). Taxonomy (NCBI): domain Eukaryota; kingdom Metazoa; phylum Arthropoda; class Insecta; order Hymenoptera; family Braconidae; genus Meteorus; species Meteorus sp. PSUC_FEM 10030008. The sequence goes on from JABMBR010006060.1 coordinate 29,716, forward strand.
GTAATTCAAAATTATTCTCCATCGCTATTTAATTATTCACCAATTTTCCAGCACAATGAACTTAACAACATTGCAAATCAGTGAATCATATTCCGAGATATGTGCAACGAAAAGTTATGCAAACTAATTTTGTCAGTGAATAATTTTTACACAAGTTCCAAATTGCAGAATGAAACTTTGGAAATTATCAAATTATAAATCAACAGACAAATTTTATATTCGTTATCAATTCTTTATTTTATTGCCGCAATGAAATTAGAACAAGAATAAAACGTAGAAAAAAACTGAAGGAAAATATTGAAAATGAAACATTGCCAAGCTTGTAATACAACATGGGAAAAAAAGTTGGATAACGTGGGTTCCAGTTGCTGAAGCAAAAAATAATCCAACAGAGATTCGTAAGCTGGATATCCGCAATGAGAACGATGACGCATCGCGATAATTCTTTATCTTTACGGGTGCAGCAGCAGTAGCACTATTACCGCAACGAAGAAAGAGAAAAAAAACAGCAACAGAGTATACAGCGTTTGCCGCACGCGGCCACCACCACATAAAATACCTCCATGCGAAGAGAGGTTAACCAATTAAGCCACGAGCGCGCATGTCTGTGGAGAAGGAAAAAAGTGAAAAAAGAAATTGCACATGGACGAAACGAAGAAAGAAAATAAAACGAATGATAAGTACATACTTGGTGAATTGGTTAGCTGGATTTATATTCTTAAATCATTTTCGTAAAGAGTGTGGGAAACCAACTGGGCCACCAGCTTGGACAAGAAATGAAAGACCCATCTAAAGGAAGAAATATAGAGTCGATGAGACGGCAGCGAGTAGAGCGGATTGTGGTGTTCTGTTATATACATTGCATCAGGAAGAGTGAGAAAAAGCAAGAAAAATTGTGTAAAAAAAAAGAAAAACTGAATGGTGAAGAGGGTACATCAAGTAAGTAGAAAGTGTAGGTCGATGCCAACGAAAATTGCGCGTTGGTACAAGGCACGTCCGATAGAAGTTTCACGGGCGATAAGCCGACATCGACCTCTCTACGATCCTATACCTAAGACCTTGTTTCTGTATTTTTATGCCGCCTAATCTTTTTCTCAGTTGGACGCTCCATCGATACAGTTTTGTATTGGAAAAAATTTACCACTTGGAGCAAGAGTAGTGTTTATGTGCAGCTGTAAAGTTACTTATTTTGCATAAATAAAATTTTTAGGCCATTTGTGCATTTGGTGAGGAAACACAATTGAACCAGCAGTGAAAATTGAATAAGAATTCACAAGAGAGTTGCACATGTAGGAAAGGATATAAACCGAGATTTGTGCTGGCATAATACCAGAATTCCAGCAATAAAAGAGGCATACTGCAATTGGATTGAAAAAAAAATTGCTTTGAACGATACAGTTACGTTTCCGATATCGTTAACCCCCAATAGCAGGGTTTTCCTGTCTCGAAATCACGAATTGCATTTTGCTTGGGTCGTAAACATGTTACAGAAGATGAAGAATTCGAACTTACAATGACTTATCCACCTTCTTAAATTCAGAACTGGGTCATCAATGGCACTAAAAGATTCCAATGACTCTGCGTTCATCGTGCGTGTCCATTTCTGTCAACAATCCTGAAAAATTGCCCGACATTTTTCAAAACTGTTCCACAAAATTGCCGTATAATTCTGTAAATATAACAACGAAGAATGGAATAAAGGAATGGACTTTAAGCAATGTAGGATAATAAGGACAAAGGCCAGTTTTAGCTCTGGATTGTGGGTGGTGATGGTGGTGATGTATGGTACTAGAAAATGACTACACTCCGCCATCCAGAAGGTACCACTCGCGATAGGATAATCTGCCCGCGATAAAACTAAGCCGTACCTAACACCAACTCACCCTACAAGAGAAGAAAAAAAAACCGAAGCCCTGGCTCAGTAGGAAGTGCTCCCAAATGTCACCAAAGTGGCCAAATATTTTAGCATCCTCCATCACTTTCTCATTCTAGTTCAATCAATTAACTCGACCACAACCTTACTGACCATTTACTGCAATCCTAAATTTAACAATTACGTTACATACTCACATTTGGGTCATTCTCATTTGATTGGTGTGCTTTCGTTGCACGCGGATTACATTGAAACATTGTGAAACGCTAGATTGCTACCTCGGGCGTACAGTTTCAGTGGTGAAATTGAAGATTCAAATGTAAAGGTATGGAGCACATACGAATGGATAATATGGGTTGTGGTTTAATGGATTTTCTTGAATGAGCGAGTATTTTCCTTGAACATACAGTTACACATCTACATTTTCATATAACTGTGCACATGTTGACTATGCATATGGCGAACATTTCTAAAGGTTATACAGTGTTGGCGATTTGTCATGATTTCAAAGTGGAGCCAACGGCAGGGAATATACTAAATGGAAGGTTAATGGCCTCTGTAGATGCAGTATTGGTACCCTGCGTATATAGATAGATATTGATGCTTTGAGCCATTGGAAAATTGACGAGGTGCACGGGGTTAAGGGTTAATTACACGGTGGCGCGTAACGTGCCATGAGCAAGGTTAAACTTTGGACACCATTGATTTGTGGTGAAGTAGCGTTTCGCGATCAGGAGTATGAGTTAGAGAGTGAGAAGAGGACAAGGTATGGGTTAAGAAGGAACTGTGAGAGTGTGAGAATATAGCTTGGATGCTATATAGATGGGAAGAATGGAGAATGCCAGAGTCAACTGCAACGAAACAGTGAGATCGTGTCTGTGATCGAGAAACTTTACCTTGGTAGCTTGGATACTGGTGTTGCCGTTGGTTGCCGCTAGCTTCACGCTACTTCTATGGTACTGGTCTCTCATCTTCGAGGCTTCAGGCTAGAGGAGACCAACATTTCGTATGTTCTCGTATACGAACATTCGCGGTTGCGAACACTACTGGAAACTTCGTCTCACTCCACATCTCACCCATTTTGAATAGCTTCAGGCAAGATAATCTCGCACTTGCTTCGCAGATGTTTCACGCGCGAATGAAAATATGTTGATAACGTTCTTGCGCCTTATTTTTTCAATGCTAGAGCTCGTTCATCTACTTGGATATGCATACACACTCAGCTATTATAATTTTATACAGTAATTTTATGAAAATATTTTTATCATGAAATATATGAGGATGTGATATGAGAGAAATTTTATTCGAAGAGTGATGAGTTTGTGAGATGTTGCATTTGGAAATTGCATGTTGGAAACTTGCAACTATGTTTTATCATTGATCAACAGTGACGAGTAATAATGTAATACTTCTGGAGGAAGGTGGAAGTATAGTCATGTGCTGGGTACTGTTCATCACTTGCTCATCTGCATATTCTTGCATATTCATATATTTAAACTTTTATGTAGTGATTCTATGGAAGTATCTTCATGAAGACTGGGGGGTATAACAGCATTGAGCTAGACACTGTGGAATCCTCACTTTAATTCCAGAAAATATCCCAACCCCGTCATGTAGAGAAGTTGGTCCACTCCAGATGATCATCAAATACCCATCGACTACCATCATAATTAATCAACGCTAACTATTGGACTTCAATTCGTTCATGTAGACATGGTCTGAATGCTAAAAATAGTTTTTGAATTAGTCATGTCCTCAACCTTCAAAGATTCATCAAGACATATCTGATGTTGAACTGCCAGTTGAATGTGTCATGTGATGCCGTGTTCTAGAAAGTTATTCAATCGAAATGAAATGCGAGAAGAATAAAAGTAAACACATCAATGATAGAGCTTACTCCAACGTATCTCTTTTTTTTTATCCTTCAGTACATATAGTACGAAGGGAGAATAAGTGTTGGGTTTTACGAAAGAACGGGTGGGAACAAGTGGGTGCACGATAGTGCAATCTTCCGGCGGTGTCGCGTTTTCCGGGTGAGCGACTCCCACACACTCTCAAACTCTCGGTAGGTTTGGTCGTACCACTCTGCTCTCTTTAGCACAAGGCTCCTCGACCAGTACCTCACGAATACAAGAGACGCGACCTCGTCAACGAGGATTCCGTCTACTGCAGAAATACACTTCTATATACTTCACCAATACACTTGAACAAATTGCTGCTATAAACTGTAAGTCTCCAACTGTTTTCACAATGTTCATATCACAATTTTCCAATTCTTCTTTACAAATTGTACAAAATCTGAAACCTCCCTTCCCAGCATTATCAATACCAATTTCACTGCAAATGATTATACGCAGAATTATCATGAAAATCTCCACTTTAATTGTATGAATGCAATTATTAAAACTTCAAATTGAACAATGGTTAAATGATCCATTCAGTATATAATTAGTTTCGCATGATCGGATCCAGTAGTTCTCCATGAACAATAGTGTAATATTCAACGTACAACTTTTTTTTTTCTCGTCTTGCATTCCCTCCAAAGTTCTCAACGTCGTTGCGCCATCATTTCCACTCTTTTTACGCTTATTACTCCATTATTCATTTGGCTGCTCTTTTATCCTCTACGACCAATTTTTTTCCTCGATAATAATAGCGAAAGTTTCATCGCTTTATTTTTTGTTACATCGTTGAATAATGAATAACTTTAAAAATACTGTTATGGAAACTTGCTGGGAGAAACAGTATGAGCATTCAATTAAATAATTCAGTTGCATTAATGATTATTCAATCATGAGAAAAAATATTGGGTGTAGACGCGTCTTTACTTAGGGGAAGTTTTATCAATTATGACGAGTTATGCACTCGAATATGTTCGAAGTTGACGTGAAGCTATACAAGATGCTAACGGCGTTAATGAAGTATTATTCCAATATACACGAAGAGACAGAGCACTAGAGCTCCTCTCAATGTTGTTCTCGACGAAAGTTTCAAGGCTTCCATTTTGATTGTGCCGACGTATTCTCATCTGCCACCTCTTCATATGCACTTTCTTATAGTATAACCGCAATAATTCCTTTGAAGTTGATGTCCCAAGTTTAATCAATTAAAATTGTTTAATTAATGTTTAAACTGCGGAAAATATAGCCGAAATCTGGGAAAAAATACTTGGAAAGTTGCTAAGTAATTTTTAACAGGACAACATGAAGATTTCTGCTCAATAATGATAGAAATAATTCAAAAATATGCTCTTGAATGATTTTGTGGGTCAAGAACTTCTTAAAAATTCCTTAAAATTCCTTAAAATTTCTTAGAAATCCTTAAAAATTTCGGTATAACGCTAAAAAGAAGGTGGAAATCTGACAGTAATTTATTCTCTTGTATGATGAATGAAAATAAGTGTGATGGGTAATTGCCCATGACATTTTTCAATAGAAAAACGTTTAAGAAGTTGTAAAGTCGTAAGTTAAAGAGTGCGAAGAAAATGTAGATAGGGATAGAAATAGATTGATAGGAAAGTGAAGAGAAAGGAACAAGTTGTAGAGAATGGAAGGGTAAGAGTTCTGTAAGGAGAGCATGGAAACTTGAAGAAACGAGTAAGATAGAATGCATAAGAGGAAGACAATGACCAGCAAAGTGTAGAGAAGACGGACGGTAGAGACAAGCACGGACCTATCATGTTCGAAAACTCTCTGAGAGGATCGACTTCGAATCCCATCTTAATGGGGACGTCATTCTGGATAAATTGCGGGGTATCATAGTGACGAGAGGGCACTGGCCGAAGGACCAAGTCGAGAGTACGTGAGCAGAATTTGGTTATGTACTCAAGAATCTACCTTGACAACTCGTTATATTACCAAGCTCTATATTGCTGTATCTATCGTCTACTCTCGTGTTTTCTCAAAATCTACCCAACGATAACGAGTACCTGTTCTTTTCTAAATGAGCACGAGAAAAAGAAGAGCAAAAAAAAATAAACTAACGTATAAATTATCATCGTTTTTCCCCTCTTCACATCAATTTCTACGTTGGTGAAAATAAAAAAATTATTCCACTGAAATTTCTTATGTTGACATTTCGTCAATTTTTATTCTTTTTTTGAGGTTAGAATCAAGGAGAGTTTTTGTAATATTGCAGTGCTATTCACTGAAGTTTCGATAGAGATGTTGAGAAAAAAAAATTGTGGAAAATATTGAATGCTGTGAATGTTCACGATAAGAGGTAATTTCAGTGAGATTTATTTTCCTTCGTTTACTCGTAACGATGGAATATTTTGTGTAGAAAAACGTTTTTACCCATCATAAAATTTCGCGTATTTCAAATTTTATTGGAAGGAGACTCGAATATTTAGAGGAGGTTGAATTCACAATTTATTATTGATAAGTGGAGAACACAAGATAGAGAAATAAAATTGAGATAAAAGTTCAATTTTTCTGTTCTATTTCAATCATTTAGCAACTGGAACAATTTCAAATCTATCTTGGATTTTTTTTCGACAGTATAACGTTGCCAATTCGATTTTTTCACAACCATGAATGCAAAATTTTAATATTTTTTCATTATCAATAAAAAATCCCATAAATATTCAATTTGCTTAAAAGCTACACGAAATAAATGACAATTTACTTGATCAGACTCTGTTTCTTTTAACAAAAAGATTAAATTCTTCTTTCAATATTTCAAAGCTGAAATATAAATTCCTACTCGCACTTCACCCAATGCCTTCAATAAAATAAAATACGAACCCTCTTCCACCCATAATTAATTCATCAAAACTCGTTTCATCCAATTCAAACTTATGAATCATAAATTTTCTCTGTTAAATTCATAATAAATTCACTTCACTCGTGCAATATCAACATTAATTAACTCCATCATTTATCAATTCTACTGATTTTAATAATCCTCAAAATTTCGTTAAAACTAACTTAAAAAATTGCTCAATAACCAAAAAATTCAACTTGGCATAGATCCAAGGAGTGTAAAATTGACTAAAAAACTAAACACGAGATGAAATTGACGCAGTGTATCGACTTCGTGACGATATTTCAATCAAGAGGAGAAGAAGAAAATGAAATGATGAAAAACTTCAATAACGACTTCGTGTATTATTACTCAATCGAAATGAAAGCTGTTCCTCAACATCGAATCCACTTTGTCAATATAAATGTAAATTATAGTGTCCCCTTCAATACATACACGATTGTGTATATATATATCTATAAATATATATTCGTATATACTCCACCGATATTTGAGTGCAATCCCATGGGTGCGATTCCAACTCTACGAATATTGCAGATGGCCTTATGGGAGCTGGTTACAATTGAATCGTTACCCGCTCACGGATTGGAATGTCGAATAATAGACTCGAAACGTTATATTTTACATGCCAAAAAAAAAATCCAATGCCCAACCTTTCCATCTGGAACAGGAGAAAAAAGGGAAAATGGTAAAACGTGATAATAATAGAAAACGAGAAAGGGAAAATATGAAGGTTATGGAAAAAATTGTTTTGGGTTATTTTTTATTATTTCAATTTATTTAACAATTCAGAATTTAATGAGAATTATTATGAAAAAAAAGAGAAATATTGACATGTGTTCGTGTATGTGTGTGATTGAACGTATAAATTTTAAATCCAACAAAGACAAAATGAGGGAAAAGAAACTGAAAGAAAGACTAGAGAAATCCGGGGCGGATGAAAAAAAAATGTAAGAAAGTAATGACAAAAGTCTGATTGGATAGGATTTCTTCAGCGATTTCTTAGCACAAGAGGTCTCTCCATTTTTTTTTCTTTTTTTTTTTCGCCTCCATATCTTCTCTCGCTCTAATTTTTTTCTTTTCACCAAGAGATTTTCTCGTGTGACGTAATTCGTGCAGGTGGTGCGCGCATCCCAAAAATTCACAATGAATTCGTGAAATCCTCGTAAGCAAGAGAATCATAAATTTCAAGTCCAGGTTAACGAAAAGAAGGGAAAGAAGTAGAAACGAATGTAATGAACATGAAAAAATGGAGGAAAACAGATATGAAAATGCAGAATGAAACGAGTTAATCTCACAAATCCAGCGAAAAAAATCGTCTCATTTCCAACATAAATAATTTATTGAGAAAAAGATAAATGAAAGAAGAGGAAGCACTAAAATTCTATCGAATTTTAGGTTATACAGTTATTGACATCAAAAAACTATTGAATAAACAATCAATTGACCACGTTAAATATTAAAATGAACCAAATAAATGACAAAACACAATGATATCAAAAAACCTGCAAAGTAATTGACTTGAAATACCTCAAAGCATAAATAAAAATGACAAATGAGTAATTTTTACTCATTCAAAGTTATAAACTAAAATAATTCTTCATTATATACACAAACATCCCCCTGATGTTGCTGCATGTGTCTCAATTCACCGCTATTTTATTTACTCCATTCGAGAATATCGTTGGAAGGTTGAACAGGATATAAAGCTTAAACAAGCCAAGGATTCGCGTCGAGTCTATACACAGCAGTATATTTATATACCAAGAATGGGAAGAAGCGAAGGTAAAATAGAGAAAAAGACAATAGAAGACTAGGAACAAAAATAGAAGGAAAAAAAGGTTGAAAAAAACAAAATTTAAAGAAAAGCTAACCGAGTAAAAACCCGGGCGCGAGTGTAGCATTATTTTTCTTTATTACACTCGCAACGTCTGCGCGCACTGTAATTTTTAGGCTAATTGTCAATTTCCCAACAGCACAGATAGAACAGAGTTAGTTCAAGATGACTATTAATTCCTTGTACTTTTCATCTGCTTTTCTTCTTCATTAAAATGCAACTTGTAACATAACTAGCCTTGACGTCACAGTGCAATATCATTTCCATTTGCAATATTTAATGGTTGTCTATAACTGCGACTTCATTAAAATCATCAACATCATAAAACTTTCAATTGCTTTTATGTTTGTTCTAATTATTCATAAACATTGTGTCAACAATGTCAGAGTTTTTGTGAAATAAGTGTGCATAGCATGCAATTTACTCTGTCACTCAATAGGTTTGAAAATTTTATTTTTATCTATTTTATTCGTCGTATTTTACATAACTAAATGAATTGTGTTATACAAGAGATTTTCTCTTGATTTGTATTTATAAATAGAAGGGGAATTATTAACCCTCAATTGATTGACCTGGTTCATGTAAAAACCCTCGTTTGATGTTGCGATTATCGATTTTTCTTCCATTTTTAATGGTTGCATTTGTAATTTTACAACGTCGAGAGTTTTTCTTGGGTTTTAACTGTAATTGCAGTATTGTACAAGTTGAATGATTGAGAATCTGACAAAAAAAAAGATAACTTTGATGAAAGAATCAAAATGGAGATCGCAGAAGAAAATTTTACAGATTTTGTAGAATTGTCATGGAAGATCAAAGATTTCTGTGAAAAAATATTTCATTTCTTCATTTGTTAATGATTGAATTTTGTAATGAGAGAAGAGGAAAGTTCAGTTCATGTTCTTGTAAGTTTTTCATCCCTAAAATTTAATATGAAAATTGTCATTCCTTATTTATCGTTTCTCTTTCTTGTTCCTTCAATCCCTGACAGAGTCCACCACTTCTTTTATTGACGATTGTTTGGAGCTTGCAACTTTGCAGAGCATAAAGTTATTAATTAAACTCGATTTTCCATACTTTCGCCTTACACACAATGGACTTTTCTCGTTCTCTGCGTCTTTTCTGTCATTTCTCTTGCCATTGCACTTTCACTTGCGTCTTTCACCTTTTATCAAATCCAACACTACTTACTAACCTTTTTTTCGTGCACATAGACCAGCCGCATTGGGAAATAAATGGGGAACGAGCACGGGATTTTACAGGTTGTGCTTTAAAGTTGTAGAAAAAAAATTGACGTTCTTTTTTCCTGCTCGTCCTGGCAATTTCGTCTCTGTTATCCCGCCTTTTGTTTCACTTCCTCCATCGAGATTATAAATTTTTAGTGTCTCAATGCTGATGTATTTTTCATTTTAAGAAGATTCTTGATTTTGCGATGTTTCCACGCAAATTTTTATCAGAAAATCACAAAAATTTGTAAGAAATTGTTAAACTAAAACTCAATATCAAAAATTTTATGAACTTCTCAACTAAATTGACTCATCGATTCGAAAATTTCTAAGAAAAATTTTTAGAAATTTTTAAAAAAAATTTTTAGAAAATTCTACAGAAAATTTTTAGCCTGTGAGTTTTTTTCATGAACTCATCACCCGAATTAGTTGAAAAAAAAGTGAGTGAGTAGATAAAAAAGAGCAGAATGAATATTAGGGTGAAAAGGGGGCAATATGAGACCTAAAAAAAGTGAGTGAACGAAAAAAAGTGGAAGATTTGCCAGCTGGAACGAGCTCAACTTCGTCAAAATACCCCTTGGGGTGTATAAAGCCATATTAGGCGAAAGCTGTGCGCGCAAGCTTTGTGCAATAGCTCTACCTTGTGGTTTCTATATATACAAGTTATGTTGTAGATGTAGCTGCCATATACATAATATCTGTCTATGTATCCATATGTATACAACAGTTTTCAAGAATATTTTTTCTCCTGAGCTCTACATTTCTGTTATGAACTCAGTGAATGTAAATATCATGAAAATGCATTGTTGGTGAGAAATTTCAACAACATTTCTCAAGCCCCACAACATGCTACGAGTGAGCGAAATGAAAGGAATGAAAAAAAAAACTCCAATTTATAATAACAAGAAAAATATTTTTCAATTTTTTAATTATTATTTGTTGTTTCATAATATTCTACAGGAATATTCAAGTGAAAATATTTAATTCAACGTGTATGAATCAATTTTTAGATTTTTCAGTGCCAAAAAATTGGTGTGTGAAGATTTTTATTTATAGAAAATATTTTTGTTTCCGTTGGGGAGAGCGAGAGATAAATTCTTGAAATTTTTTGTCTGCAAAATTTCAACATTAATATGAAAAATGTATTTGAGTGATTATATTCAATGATAATCTTTAAAAAAATGTATCAACATTTTTAATGAATATTTATGAAAGACTTGAAAGCCTAATCGTTCATTTCAGAACAGGTCTGAAGCGAATTTAATGAGAGTGGAAAAAGTTGGTCGGATTAATGAATAGTCTACATCAGATGAATAATAATTTTTTTATGTTCTCACTGGGGTGTTGATGCAGTGAAATCACTCGGTATTGTATTGCAAAAGCTTTCATTGAGATTAATTATTGATAAAAATATAAAATGCAAAGACAAAAATGGTGGAAATTTTCGTTTGTAGAATCTACTGATGCAGAATCAAAATCCTCCTTTCATCAGTAATAATAACAGAGAAAGCAAACTGATCCAACAGAGGAAAAAAAGGGAGTAAAGCAGAATTAGTTCAGGGAAAATTCACCCCGAATTTTCCATGCATCACAATTATTTCAGATTAAAGATTTGAATTGAGACTAATTCAATCCTCAAAGTGTCAATCCACAATTTGCATTTAAATTAAAAGTAAAATTCATTTCTCTCTATAAACACAAACCGAGAGCAACAGCAATTAAATTTTTGACATTTGCCTTGTGAATTTCCAGGAAAAGGGAAAAAACCCCTGAATAGGAAAAAAAATTCAACACAAAAATATGAAATAAAAACAAAAGAAAAATTTTCTCGTATTCACCAAGAGTTCGAACATTTTTCAGTTCTCTTCCTTTACTCTTCCCAATTCTCTTTCTTCTCCCAACCCTTTCTCATCTCCGAGACGGAAACCACCCTCTCGATTGCTATACAACCCCATATCGACATACACTTGATAAATGAATCGTGGACATCCACAATAAACTGCATCTGTTGTATACAATTCACAATAAAAATCGTTGTCACTGTCATTGGCTAAAACCAAAAAACAAGAAAAATCAACAAATAAATAAATAACTAAAAAATCCACCAGAAGAAATGCTCAAAAAATAAACGAATTGAAAGATAAATCGATGCGTACACGTCGATGAAAAAATAAAAATTATAAAAAGGCATAAAAGTCACAAGTGCTTTATGATCCTTCGAAAAATGTCGGTGCAATTGTGAACGAGCAAGAGAAGTTGAAGGAAAAAAAATTATTCTACCCTCTCTGCTATCATTTTTTTCAAATCTATCGATTCAACTTTTTACCCATCCTCAATTCACCACCGAGACAATTTTTCTTCAGTTCATATTGTAAATATAAGTCTGTTACAGCATTGTGAATTTATATTTGTGTATTTATATTCACATGAAAATAATTCACCCTGCCTAAGTCACAATAGCAATACTGACTGCGAGTTGACTCGCGATTCTTCCATTAATCGCGGTGCTGTCGCCCTCAGCGACCTCGTCAACTCTCTCATGCTTTTTATACTGTTGCCAAAGGTCACATGAAATATTATTTTATAAAGAAGTATCTGGAAGTTTATGTGTGTGTGTGTGTGTGTGTGTGTGTGTGTGTGTGTGTGTGTGTGTGTGTGTGTGTTTGTACGAGTAAAGTCTTTGTATGGATAAAATGAAGCGTGGCAAGAGAATGAGGCTTGGAAGAATGAGAAATACACAAAAGGGTGGATTGAGAAGAAGAGAAATGAAATAAAACAGAAATATTGATATGAAAGAAGTTGTGGAAGGTGATATGAAGTAAAAATTCATTTTTCAACGAGCGTAATAATTTTAATGATGTCACGATTGATTAGAAAAATTTTGATTGATAGGATGAGAATTGTGGCTCATTTGTATTTCGCTTTGAGGAAGATTTAGTTAAGGGTTTGTTTGAGAGTTTGAAAATGGAATTAGATAGTGAAATTTAGGACGTTGATGAGGGCGTACTTTGTTATTTGGTAATGGATGATCGGATTGATGTGGTTAAGATCTTAAAATTTTCGTGATTTCTGTTGCTATCGTGTGAACTAAGAAATTTTGATTCAGACGAAAATTCGATTTTTTATCAGAGTTTTAGTAGAGAGAGAATTTTTGAGTTATGATTGACGTCTGTTAAAAAGCGTTTTTGACAGATTGGGGTTTCATGCTTTGTAACTTTTATGATTCCAGATGTTTCATGATGAGATTTCACATTTATTTTCTCCATAAAACTACGAAACTTTTGAATACTCAATCATCTTTCTATCTTCATTCATTTTGAAGAGAAAAATTCACGAAAAAAATTCAAATTCTGTTAAGTTATCGCATTTTTCATTTGAATAATTTTTTTTCCATCTGTTTCATGCGTGGAATAATCATCTGAATTCTTGTATGGAATATTTAAACACATGGGCAGAATGTAAGGAAGCCGAAAAAAAAATATTGGGGATGAAATGACAGGGGTGAACATATAAAGAAATATATTCTAAAAACTCCAGAAGTAGAACATGACGTAAAAATTTGAAAATTTGAAACACAATGGTGACGGATGTGCTGACTATTTACAAGTCACTTTGTCTGCGTTGGATATACCGGAGCTTTTTGTAATCCAGTCACAAAACGCTCAACAAAAATTCAATTGCAATTCGCTTTTTAGGTTAAAAACAGGACGCTCTGTAAAATTATTTTACTTTTGCATTCTCCACAAAACCCCGACCACATAAATAAGTTTAAAAAATATTTTTCACTGCCTTTATCTCAACTTTTCAAATTTCACTTCATAATTATCTTCATGTGCTAAAATTATGAACATAAAACCCTCACCCACCCCCCAAAAATGGCGTCAGAATATCCCCAACTCACATTTAATTCTCCACAATCCAAAAAAACCAAAATCTTATTCCGACGAATTTTTTTCCAGGTCGGCGTGCGAGAAATCTCGATATACTTCGAGAAAAATCGAGTCATCACTTGCAGCCGCTCGACACAACCGCTGACGATTATAAAAACAGTAAGTGAAAAATTTTCCTTACAAAAATAATTTCAAAGTCGTAAAAATATTTCAATAAATCTCAATTTAACATTTCATTCTCAAAAAAACTATGAAATGAAATATAAATTTCGAAGAGAATAGACAAAAATAAAAAATAATAATCATGATAATAATAACAGTAACAATAAAAATGGAATCCATGTCACATTAATGACTGCGCTCCACTGTTGGATTTATAAAGCTGACTATTTCATGGGTTCGTGGTCACGGACAATAAACCATGGTCGTTGTGAGAACACTGCTCTGTCTCTTTCATATATCCATGTCCGTCTATTGTTCTTTTCATTCTCACGTAAAACGCGAGAATAATTCTGCGCGTGAGCAAAAATTATACGGCTGTGTAGTAAGTGCACACTTGTGTAGGTAAAACAAGTTGTAACAGGAAACAGACACCACATTTGCACCATCTGTGAATTTTTCTTTTGTTCGTGATGTATTTTTTCGAGTGAGAATCAAATTTGCTTTTCAGTTTTTGAATTTGCATGTGATATTTTGATAAAATATTTTTAGGGGTGGGATTTTGTGGTGATAAATTTTTAATAGAATTTTACTGGTGTTTTTGGATAGTTTGGAGAAGCTGAAAAAATTAAATTGACAAGTTGAATTGGAATTTTAATTATTGCGTTATAAGGAATGTGAAAATAGTGGAAATATAAGGGTGTGAAATTTATTTTTATTTGTTATTGTGTATTATGTGTAAATTTACATGTGGCAAACTCTAGATCTTTGCATAAATTTTTTCTCCCTTATTTTCCTCACTCTGCATGTTGCTTTTCACATTTTTCTTTTGTTGTATTGTGTTATTTTTTCTTTCTCTTGATTTTTTTTTGTTTCTAGAAGAATGCATACATATATATGTTTTATAAGCGTGAAAGAATCACAAAGTTATTCGACATCGCAACCACTAGCATTTCCACCACCACCAAGACGACCAAGTGCTTGAGTAACGACATGAATATGAATGAGAGAATGAAAACAAGACAAAGACATCATAAGACAGAGGGTGAAAAGTGAACGAGAGAAAGGGAGCAAGAGTGAAAGAAACGTGAAATAAAATAATCTTCATGAAATGTGGCACAACGCGTTTTCTCTTTTTTTTTCTCTTATGCTGCTTCACTTTTTCTTTCTTCCATTTTTTTTTCTCTTCTACTCTTCACACTGAACTAATGAGACACGTCAAGAGCGCAACGCGTTCACATCAAATTATGTCCGACTTAGCGAATAATAAAATAGCACACAATTTTAAAAACATAAATTTATAATGGACGTAAAATGGAGAGAAGGAAAGAATATTTTTGCATGTGAGAAATGTAAAAGTCATTTTTAATGGCGTTAAAATATTTCAATTTAAACAATTGTAAAATTTATTATTATCATTCACACACTTTTAATATTTTTTCATTTATAAAATTTATTCCATCGACTTTTCAAATTTGTGATTATGATGACACCTAAATTATTATAAATTTTGTTCAAGAAAATTCGTGTTCTTCAGTGTGGAAAATTCACAATTTCTCCAATCTCCCCTAATTCAATTCAAATCCAAAATGAATTTCCACTCTAATTAATTTCTATTAAAATAAAATTATGAAATTACTATAAACAATTAAAATTTTCTCCTTCAACGCATTTACAGATTTTTTTTTTATCTCAACAATTTATTCTCATTAAAATTCAATCGTGTGATGCTGTAAAATTTTCCATACTCATTTCAGTTTTTCATTTTATTTTGCAACGAACATTCTTCATCGTTTCCATCATCTTTCATATTTTATTCTATTTCTTTTTTTTCTTTCATTTTCCAACCACCACTCTCTCCTGACAATCTCCATTCTCGCCCGTTAACCTGGCGTAATGGCAGTAATTTTTCCGGCGTTAATTTTCTGGCAAAACTTTCCAGCTTTGCGTCAAGTTTTATGTACGTCTATATCGATCGAGAATATATATTTATGTATATAATACTGAAATAGATATATGTCTATATCGTTTATTAAGTCATTGATCTTTCGCTACATTTTCTTGGCTCCGTGTCAGAGAGGATAAATTCCAGTCGCAAAATTATCAGACCGACACCACTTTTATCTATACCAAAGAAAGGGGATGAAGACAAGAAAAATAAATTATTACTAACGTTGAAAGTATTTATCACAATTACGTTGAATGACTGAGCAATAATTGTGGAATTTATTAATTTTTTATTTGAAAAATTCTATGTGAGTTTGGTCACAGTTGTTCGATGCAGTTGAGTGCTTTTCAGAGAGTGTAATTTCTATGAATAATTCATTTTATCGTAACTTCCGTAGTTCCGACGATCTTCACTTCTCTACTCTTCAATAATCTTCTTTGTTTGTTACATTCTGACGACTGTGAAAAGAGTTATTGGTGCAGCCAGACGAAAAAGTACTGGAAGATCATTCAAACAGTCTGAAAACTGGAAATTTATTTTTCTTCCATTTTCCTCTGGTAAAATTAATTTTCCCACACTATTACATTAATTATTCATGATTTACACAGACACTGCAATCATTCAATCCACAGAGAAAACGATCAGCAAAAATTGAAAACTTCATTGTAAATGAACAGAAATCGAACAAATTTCCTGAACATTCAAACGTTAATTGAATGGCAGGATACAAAACACGTATAAAAGTAAATAATATAAATGAGTGAAACAAATATAACTCTCCTCGCTCTATATTTTTTTTTAACGATTCCGAAACTAGAGAAAAAAAGGAGGAAGAAGAAAACGAAGTGTACGAATGGAAGCGAAGAAGAGAAATGAAAATAAAGAAGAAATACACAAAGATAAGCGAAGCGTTTCGTGCAGTCTATAGTAGAAGAGAAGACAGAACCCTTTAATTACGTTTCCGGTTTGAAATCGATCTTTGACAGCAGTAAATAAGGGTGAATAGTACTCAAGACCTCTCAAACCAACTCTGTAATTCTGTTCTATCGCAAACTTATTTTCCTGTAATTAAACATTTTCATTTTGTTAATTCTTCATTTTGTTAGAAATAAAAGTAACAATGAAGAACACTGAAGAAATGTAGAAGAGTGGAGGCACAAAGCATCAAATAGAACTAAATGAACCATTTTTATGATGAAAAATTTTTTTCTGGGTGATAGAAACGATAAAATTGAACGAAAGTAAAAAATACTGAAGATGATTTATAGTTTATGATTTTGTGAATTATGAAATACATTTTGTGTCATCACTGATCACAGTTAATCTCTTTGTGCCGTTGGCATAACAGGATTTATAGCCATTAGGGATTCCACCCTGCGTGAACCATCCGCCCAAACACATGAGAATACACAGACACGAAGGGAGGCTAATGCTTTTAATGCCTGATGATGTTAACCTTCATATATTTCTCTATTCACATACTTCAAATTCTTTACACACTCAATCTATCGACAAAATAAGTTTTTAATCAACAATTAAACACATAAAAGCAAAATTTTGTGACGAATAACCAAATTTGAAATCAAATCCGTAAAGATATGAACAATTTGAAAAAATATTCACAGAAATACAAAATTTTTACATTTTTGAACATTTGATGAATTATTTTTGAAATATTCTGATGTTTCTTCAATTATGTTTTTGATCGTTTGAAATTTTTTACAACTCACATGTTTTTTTAGTTATTTATGAGTCGTTTGTTTGTGTGTTTCAGTTGGCGATGATCCAATGCCAATATTTGCTGGGCCAATATCAAATGTGACAGTGAGTTTAGGTAGAGATGCGCTGTTAGCTTGTGTCGTGGACAATCTTAAACGTTATCAAGTTGCGTGGGTGCGTGTTGATACCCAAACAATTTTATCGATTCATGATAATGTGATAACACAAAATCCACGAATTTCATTGTCATACAATGATCATCGCACATGGTATTTGCATATAAAAAATGTACAAGAGATTGATCGAGGATGGTACATGTGTCAAGTTAACACTGATCCAATGCGAAGTCTTCAGGGATATCTTCAAGTTGTAGGTGAGATTGAATTTTTTATACGGAAAAATGAATTAATAAAAAAAAAACACAAAAGGACAAGAAATGTTGGATATAAAATTTTCTCAAAATTGTTTGTCAGTTTTTTCAACATCTCCAGGGAATTTGGCACAGTTTTTTCAGGCATTTTAAATAATTCAGGAGAGAAATAATTTTATTCATCGCAACATTTAGAAAATTAACAATAAGATAATGTTAATAAATTATTTCCAGTGTAGTCGATTGTTTCTCATCATTTTAAAAGGATTTCGGATATTATCCATATCTGATAAATTTTGCATTCAATGAATAAATAACGAGGAGATAAAATCGATGAAAAAATAAAATTTTAATATTATGAAAGGCTGGAAAATTCCATTGTGGAATTGATATTCATTACAAGTTTTCTTTAATTTCATTATTTTTTCATTCTTTCATATTTTATTTTTTTTTTCTTCTTCTTGTCTCTTTCAGTTCCACCTCAAATAATTGCCAAGGAAACCAGTACGGACATGGTAGTGAGAGAAGCTTCAAACGTGACGTTAATATGCAAAGCAACCGGATATCCTGAGCCTTACGTTATGTGGCGTCGTGAGGACGGAACGAATATCAACTACAATGGCGAGAGTGGTAAATATTTGAATTTAATCCTGATTGAATGTGTGTGCAGATATTCATGTGAATGAAGAAAAAACAAAAACAGTTGAGCACACTAAAACCATCAAAACTGATTTCAAAATTTTGTTCTTTCGATTTCACTCCCAACATTTCTAGAAGTTTCAATTTTTTAATTCCAAAAAAAAATTTTATTGGGTACAATCAAATAGAAAATTGCAAAAAAATTTATGAAAATTGATGAGAAATAATTTCAGAGTTGAAAATTTCACATTTTTCACAAGTAAATCACGAAAGTTACACAATAGAGAATAAAAAATATGATAAACAGCGTAATATCGAACTGATTTATAATTAACACATAAATATTCAGTAGGAAAAATTATAGTTTGATTCTTGTCAGTATGTGATGTGCAATATTCGTTATGGAATATATCGTTTCGTTCGTTATTGAGCTTTTGTAACGCATGGAATTGTCATATTCCCATGCGCGACATGTGTTCAATGTTGGGTGGAAGCGAAAAACGAGAATGGGGTGGTGATAACGTCCGAGAATATTTGCATATTCAAAAAGGAAATAAAAACCGAATTCAACTGTGTCATCGAATGTGAGGTGAACATGGAAATTCACTTTTTTTTACCGATTAATTATATAAACATTTGTTTACTCAAATGTTTTTCCTTTTCCTCTAAATATTTTTAATATTCTCCACACGATTTACAACCGATAATCCGAATAGTTTTAAATGACAACATCAATTAAAATTGTGAATAAAATAACAAAATATTTAATTGGACTCAAGTGACGAGTGAATATTTGGAATAATTTAATTGGACATTTGAAGTTTGACAAATGGAATTATTTGAAATGGTGCTTGAAAATGTGACAATTGAGATCCATTGAATTTTGTATGAAGGAAGATATGAATAATATAAATCTCAAGCGTTTGTTGAAGTGGTATTGAAGGAGCACTGAGAAGTTTCGATATTATACACAGTAACGTATCGTTTCTTTTATTATAAATAAAAAATAAAAAAAAAAGATCGAGGGATGAGACTGAATTGAAATGTTTCTGACTCTCTTCTCTCGATTTCTGATGCCTCATTCTCTGTATTTTACGTTCGAGATTCTACTCGTGAATAATCGATAACAACTCTGTTCTTTATTCTCTTCTCTCTGACGCTTTTATTTTATCTTTTCTGTTTCTTTTTCTTCTTTCCTTTTTTTTTCTCTTCACTGAGTATTTGTCGGGGAATAATTTACTCTTACTCATCGACATGAAGACATGGCAGTTAGACACGTTCTGAATTATTTCGATTTGAGATCGCATAAGAAGTTGGTGATGTTGAAAAAGAGAGAAATGTTGAATTTCAGAAGATTTTTTTCAAGTCAAATATTCAATTTTGAAATTAAATTTTACTATTTAATCATTTTGGGGATGTTTTCAGTTTAATTCCGTATTGTTTTAATAATCAGGATTTCATTCCATTATGAAATTATGCGATGGAAAATTTCAATGAAATAATTCTCTGAGTTGAATAAATAAAATTTTAACCCAAATTCATTTTGATCATTAAATTTCCAACTTCATCCCCATTTCATTAATTTTTCTGTACATTCGATTCAAACATGAAACAAAAATGAAATAAAATGATAATAAACCAAAAAAAATCCACTGGAAAAAAAAACAAGAGAATTGAATGGGAACAGAAAATTTCGTTGGACTTTTTGCCATTGTCAATGAGAATTGTAAATTAAATATTCCAGAGAACATTTCATGTGTATCACAACACCAATTTTACATTGAAAATGTGAAAATGATTTGTATAAATATTCCATTTCATCCTATTGAAAAATCCAGTTCTGATTCATAATCATCAATGGGACAGAATCCTAATGGAAAATACGATATTGAAACAGAAATTCAACATGATCCACATCGACATTCATTAAAAATGATGAATCGAATAGATTCTTTGATGTACTGTGTAAAAATCGACTAATTGGATGATCAAATGAATTAAATATTCCAACAGTCATTCAAGTGAACAAATCGTTGCCAACATTAATTGACAGTTCATCCAGTACCATCCACACTTATGAATTCACATGATCATACGACTTCAATGAAATTCCATTCTCCAATCCCTCTGTCCAACTTCAACACAACAAAAACTCCCCTTCAAACCCTTCATCACGAAAAAAAACATTGGCCATACAAACACGATGAATAAATCAAAAAAAGTCAACCAACCTCACCAAGATCCAACGCAAATTGTCCCTATAAACCCTGGACTACAAACTTGTCAATAATTCATTTCCCTCTTCAGAATCGCAGCGATTACATCAATCAAATATGTACATTGTTCATAGATTTATGATAAATTCACATGAAATGTCTACTATTCGTCCAGATTTATCCAAAGCGTTGGCGTGTATGCGAATTTACTGTTATACGTTTGATAATCTCATGGGGGCACTTTGGGAACGTGCTTGACCAGTTTGTGCATTTTCATGTATGGAGTTTACACATTCCCAACCAGTCTACACATACACAGACATCTATATACTTCGATTGTATATACATGAATAAATACATGTGTATTGATTGCTGAAGCCACGTCAATTCCCAGATGCAAAATGATCTGGAGGTACATAATATACCAACATGTGAATCAAACCAATCTACTGCTTGACAGTCAAGTCTTGGACAAGTGTGAATTGACCTAATTAATCAGTCTTTGATTATGTGCTAATAATTACTAATGCCAGAACAAACGGAGGAATATTGAAGGGGTTCTACAAGTGGAATGAAAATGTTCAGAAATATTGTCATCATCATTGAGGATGAATTGAGAAAAATAGGAACAGATTGGTGTCAAGGATTGAACAGTTTTTGAGGACCAAGTTGGATGAAAAATAAATCTCTTTAGTTGGATGTGACAATGTGGCAGGGATTGGTGTAGAAATTATTTGAAACCAAGTTGAGTAGTTTGGAAATGATGATTTTCTTGTGTTGGAGTTGGTTGAATGGATTTCAATTGGTCAAGTTGGAATAGCGAATTTGTATAAGTTAACGGTTGAGGGATTGCAATATTGGGTTTGGATGTGAGTTTGTAATCGACAAATACCGATATATTCGATATTCAGTAGCACAAGAAAGGAATCCTGAGAGAAATCGATGATTTTTTCATAATCTTCTGCAGAAAGGGTAAATCAGAAAAGTTGAAATCTCCAATGCAGATGTAATTTACACACCTTAATAATAAAAATCAAAATTTATCTCCATCATATTCGTATTACCAATAGTTCAAACGTGAAAATTCACTACTCATAAGTGAAATTTAGTGGATTAGATCACAAAATATGAGCGATCAAAATGAACCAAAAAAAATCCAAAAAAACCAATTTCAATTCCAGCTGACTCTCAAAAGATTTCAATTGAACGGGAACCTTCCAGGGTTACACGTGCTCTATTATATCCTTGTCATTGTCAAAGAAATGTGCACAAGAATCAACATGAAAAAGGGGTTGGAGGGCGGAAAATGAGAACGAAAAAAAAAAAGAAAATGAAAGCGGGAAAAAATAAAATGAAGGCATCGTAATGCAAATGGATTCAGAGGAGGTGAAAGTCGGATGAAACAAGAGAGGTTTGAGAGCTCTCTGTCGTATAGTATCCAATAAACGTTTGTCGCTGTGTATATATATATAGATATACTATAAGTATACGAACGCATAGTGGGGCGCTCTCAAAGCCAAAGTGCTTTGCTTCTTCAACAACCGCCTTGTCGTCTTTGCTTTGTATTACCAATATTTTCTGAAGAGCCATCAACATAATACTACACAAAGTTTTTCAATATTTTCAACAATAAATAAAATTCTTTGATATAATTTATTGTGATATAAACAAAAACATTTATGAGGGGCAAAAGAAATGGGGGTACGATATGAAAAAATAATTTTGGCGTAGAATTTTTTTTACTCATCTGGTAAAATGATTTAGAAAATTTTTAATTAATTTTTTATTTTGAACATTTGAACGAAAATATTTATAATCCCACAGTTGGTATTTATTGGTGGGTTATTGTTGGTTCGTTAATTGGTGGGGTTTGATTAGATGAATTTTTAGTGGTTTAGAAATATTTTGGGCTTTTTTTATTTGGGTTTTTAGTTGGTAAGATGGAGATGGAGACATCGAGTACTTACAAATTGTATTGGAGTATACTAAAAGTGATATAGAAAAAGCGTAAATATCATTTCATAGTTATGGAACGTGCGAGAATTCAGTGATGACAATGTGTGTCTGTTCTATGTATGAGTGTTTATGGGAGAATCATAGAGGATTCTTTATGTCTTCAGTTGGCGCGACACATAACAGTGAATTTTACGATGGCGACATCACATTGTCATTTGTATTTTCCTTTGCTTTCTCTGTTTGTACTGTTTTTTTTTCATTTCTTGTCCATTTTCTCTTTTTCTACTGTACAAATATTCCAAAAATTTTTATTGACCATCAAACAGTTCTAGAGCGTGTCAAGTATGTGTAAAATGTGTTTATTCATGTCTTGTAATGGGGTGAAAGAGGGAATGAGACTTTTCTGAATTTTGTATTTGAATTGTTGCAGTTTATTTTCGGTAGAAAAATTCAATTGTTGCAGTGCAATTTGTCACGATGAATAGTCATGTGATGCAGAAAAATGTCATTGATGGTTACTCATCATCAAAATTCCCTGCACTTTCAATTTCCAAACTGAAATATTGTGAAATTATTTCAGGAAATTTTTCTTTATCCAACATGGACATTCATACCGAGTTTTATTTTTCAACACATCACAAAAAATTGAATGTGAAACAAAGCGACTGTGACATATTTAATTTGCTGGAAAAATTCTTGATGAAAAATGCGTTTATCATGTGTGAATAAAAATTCGATTAACAGGCCAGTTAATTAATGAGATTAAAGCGAATTTTTTACTCAATATGAAAAAAATTAGTGAAAAAATTTTTATAAAATTAAAAAGAGGCGAATAAAATTGTGAAATGTAATAAAGTTGGAATTAAATTTGAAAGACAATCAAAAAATACTAAACAATATAACTCGACATTAAAAAATTAACTTGACTCTATCATTCTCCTGTTCTTTTGTATTTATTTTCAGTGAGTGTTGTCAATGGTGAGGTGCTTCACATCATCAAAATTAGCAGACTACACATGGGTACTTATCTTTGTATTGCAAGCAACGAAGTACCACCCTCAGTGAGCGCTCGAGTGGACGTTCGTGTACAGTGTGAGTATCTTTTATCATTCCTCTTCTCTCATTTTTTTTCCTTTTCTCATATTTTTTTTTCACATTGTTCATCCCCTATTTCATTGTGTAAATGGAATTGGCAACTTGAAATCGCCTAGTTTATCCATGCCGAGTACCGACGACATTATACATGACACAAAACACAGATCTCATACGAATTCAAGTCACGTTTCGTAGGCGATACTTATTCATAGTAAAACTGTACGTCTATCGGAAGCAAAATAGGGTGGACACCATGTGGAATGCCATGCAATGGAATTCAATGTTACACGAACAAATAAAATCAATCAAATTGTTGCCACTTTGGAATGTCATTGCTGTGCGTGCCTGGTAAAATCGTAACCTGTGAAATTGAGATTTTTTTCCATCACATTTTTTTTTTACCGTCACGATTTATGTCTCTTTCCATTTTGTTTTTGGATGTAAAAATTTTTTGCAATGTGGAAAGATACCGAAATTTAGTAAATTATTTTACCGAATTTTTAGTGCATGTTCTTAGTTCGAGAATAATTTTAAATGGGGTAATTTTCGAGGGGAGGAAAAAGAAATTTGACCAGTCAATGCAAGTACTACAGAAATACGAGATGTGAGTAAAGAAAATTCAATATCAAGTTGCAATCAACAAACATCCAACACTAAATAAATATTTCTCAAGTAGAGCGTAAGTAAATACACCTAAAAAATGTAAGCAAACTTCGTCCTCAATGCAGAAGAAGGAAATAAATGATAAGTAATGGAATAATCATGGCATGAATTTAATTTTATAACGATCGAAATTATTGATGAGGAGCTTTATTGCAACGATTGAGTAAAATATTTATTTTCCCTTATACATATAAAATGATTGTAAAGGAAAAAAATTTCCTTCGCATCCCATTAAATATCCATAGGAAAATACTTCAGATAGTTTTTTTCCTCACCCACCACCCATCCTTCCATCCGCCATCTTCTTAAACATCCACGTAGACTATTATCGGACGCAAAGGCGAAAGGCAGTAAAACTTGATTTACTCCAGGCTGTAAAGTTCAGAATAGCTTTTGAACATTAAAAGTCGTGTCTAGTTCATTCGCCTCAATTTGTACGGGTACGCATTATGATTCATTTCGTCTTGTTCTGCTTTTTGAAACAAGAAAAAAAAATACCACACCAACAAAAAGTCTCTGTACTCTAAAATTCCATCATAAACCAGACTTGGGTAAATTGAACTAATAGAAAAACTAACGACTTGCCAGATGAATTAATCAACCACTTCATGATATCTTATAAGGAATGTCATGAAGATCAATATTCCATTCCAAAAATACGCTAAAAATAATGTGGGGGTGAATTTTAAGCTCAACTACTCGTTCAGTGAGTTGGCCCATGGGTAGAAAGATTAATTGTCACATTAATTATTAACCGGCCTATAAATCAATGTCAATGTACCGAATAGGATTGTCTCAACAATTAGAAAAAAATTGTTGCCCAATTTTCTGGACTCATATGGATAACCTTCAACCTAACCTACATTCCACTAATAGCACATGAAAATCGAATCTTGGATTCAGTCAATCGCATTTGTGACTTCTTCGATTTTATCTATTTCGTTCCGTTCATTATTATTATTCATTACTTTTTCCTTCTTCCCTATGTACAGTTCCACCGATGCTGTCAATACCAAATCAATTGGAAGGGGCTTATGTAGGACAGGATGTTATATTAGAGTGTCACACGGAAGCTTATCCAACGTCAATAAATTATTGGACAACCGAGTCAGGCGGCATGATTGTCTCCGGTAATTTTTACAAATATATTTTCACCATGGATTTATATCTATATCTATCAAGACGTGGTATCAACAGTGATGTCTTGATTCCATTCTGAATGACATTGACGTAACTGAAAAATACTCCTGATACAAGAACTGGTTTCACTCATGAATTATGAATGAACTTTCATTTTTAGTTCTCACCAAGCTGCAATTTGAGTTTCATATATGGCCAATTCAATTATGTTCCCTTCAAATTATTATCGCACTTCAAATTCCCATTTTAATTCACCAACCCAGAGAGGAGAAAATGGTCGGCAATAATCATGGATGAATGCTGTAGCAGAACGTGTAATATGAATTGAAATTCAGGAATAGAAACGAATAAAACACGAAGTTAATGCTATCAGAATTTGATTGACATCAACTGTCAGGATTCATAGATCCACGATTAACAATCCGACTGTTAAACTGTAACAGAATGAAATTAAGATCATCCGACATGTTGATAGATAAATATAAATCTCTATATCCTGATATAAACAACATGTAGATTGAATTTTTAGAGTTTATCTTACTTGTCCAGGTTATGTCCATTCGATTGCAGGTGATAAGTATGAGGTGCAGAATACAGACGATGGTTATAATAAATTTATGCGTTTGAAAATACGAAATGTTGGACCCCAAGATTTCGGATCATACAAATGCGTCGCACAAAATTCCCTGGGCGGTACTGATGGAGTCATAAAGTTAGACGGTAAGTAAATGGTGATGGAGATAGTTTCAATCCTTGTTGAATAAAAGTCAAACTTTGAACGGGATGAAAATGACATTCATTTCCGAAATGCATGACCATTGTTTGACAATTCTGATCGCATTACATTGTATCCTTTCATTTCGTAGTTCCCACACGACAGTTTTGGTGATATCCAGGTCATTCGGTAGATAGAATTAACTTAGAATAGCACCGGAATGGTAACCGACTTTGCAAACTGTCGTTACTTTCGAATTCCAATAGATGCTCTTAACATTCGTCTATTATTTCCTATCTAATGATCTTGATTCTATCGTGAGGAGCTAAATTTAGAAGGAAGGTCTTCGTCCAGATCTTCCTGTGCATATTATCAAACTGTTCCCAATTACTAAACCAGCAACAGGTACTTTGTATCACTATCAACAGTGGAATAGATTTCGTTGGACACCCACTCATTCGTCTGTCAATGGTTATGTTGGAACTCAATCTCCCTGGTACTCAGCAGAGTGGTGAATGATTAGAGTATCCATATCAATAGCTGCATAAACTATTCAATCATCGTGGACAGAGTGTCTTTGATCAAATGCTCTTCATTCTGGAAATAGACAACTACAGCATTGATACTCTTGTTCCTGTATGATGCGATGCAAATGGGCACATAGGTTGGAACATTTCAGTTGGTGTTTCTTGACGTCAAACGATTTCTGGAAATTAGAAGAAGATGGTTGAATGTTCAGTTGCAATTCAGTTACAAATAAGAATCGTAACAGCTTCGAAACTCTCCAATAGAGTTCAGGACTTTATATTTCCTACTTAGAGTCATTTCTCCAGAATTCCCGATAGCACAATGTAAGAGGAAGAATTAGTTAAGCTGCTTGATGAGTATTTAGTGCTGGTGTTATTGATGTCAACTGTTTTTCACGGCTGTTCATAGATAAGTTGTACAAAGTTGAAGAGATTCAATAGACGGGGTGGTAATTCTGCATCAATCGATGCTATCACATCATCCATCAACTGATCTAGTTACGTGTCGTTAATAATTCCACGTGTACAATATCGATTTGCCTAATCATCATCAACCAAGTATGGTTGATGAATGATAGAAGGGAATTCTAGATAGGTCGCATCAGTATTTCCTCTAATGAAAATTTTCATTTAGAGAATGGCACATTTTTACTACTTCACGTAACTTCCACTTGCACACCTACTCCACAACTAATTTGTAGAGCTTACAGTGCTATTTAAACTGCAATAACTTTGTCACAAACTTCTCTCCACCAAACTTGAAGTTATAGGATGACATTGTACATTTCATTAGTGAAAAGAAATGAAACTTTGTCAATATTGACAATATTTTCAGTTTTTAAGTACGTAAAATGATTCAATTCCTTCAAAATGGAAGTTATGATCATTAGTGAATATAATTTTCAAGAAACTAAGCTTTGAACTGCATTTTTAGGACAATTCATGATGTTATGAGTCTGTCACCTGTTTTGTTGATTTGTCAAGTGGAAATTTTTTTGTTTCCATTGCAGATGCATTGCACAAAAATGTTGTTTCCTATTCATAAGTTCAGGCATTATTTACAGAATTTTGCAAACTTCGTTCCACCTGTATATTCATCAGGATTTGCAAACATGTCACGTATAACTAATTACCACTGTATCAGCTTCTGCTTCTATTCATTCACTCTGCATACAGAGTTTTCCAATCTTTAGTACGTCACTTTCACAATGGTACTTTAATGTGCAAACACACAATCTGGTGTCACTAGTTAATTGACAACAAACTCCAACATCAGTTCATTACTTGCTTCAACTTTATTTATTCGTCATCCATTTTCATCGTATTTCTATTTTTTTATTCTTTCCTTTTTTTTTCTTTCGTTTTAATCATTTCATTCGATTTTTATTTCGTTTTATTCTCATCTCACTGCGCTTTTTACCTACTCATTTGATACACCAGAAACGACGAATATAAATTGGCCGGAATTAAAAGTCTGACGAGCAATTTTCATCGTTGATTGCGTTATCGGTTTGAGGATAGGCAGGTTGGAAAGAGGATACGCTGATGGAGTAGTGGTTGAACCAAATCAAAAAAAAGGGAAAAAAAATCGGAAGATAGGTAGAGAGTGTGCATGGTGATGGTGCGGCGAGGTAGAGTAGCCTATCGTCAGCGATTCGTATTAGAGAGTGCTTGGAAAAGGAGGAAAAGAGTGAAAGAAGAAAAAAAAGTGCGATATGACTATTTTATATAGAACATTTTAATCATCTGGAATAACAACGGTAATATTCGTATTGTTGCATGGTTAGTTCGATTAAATTTATTGTGAGACCATTTAAAATATTGAAACTTTATAATCAGAAAAGAGACAGATGGAAACAAATCACCAGAGGCTCTTCGTTAATTATTTGCTACGTTTCCAACGAGGATTCTAATTATTGATTTCTCATTCTTTCCTGTTGCAGAAATTCCAGCACCTTCAACGACTACAACTCAAGCAACATTTTTCGTTACTTCATTGAATAAAAAAAATGGTAAAAAATTATGATCTGTGCAATGAATCCTTATTTTTATATTTGTCAAGTCAAATAGAGAAGACTGAAAAAGTGAATTACCTTCATTCAACCATAATGATTGTGAATGAATTTTTTCTCATTTCATATGTTGGATTCGCTGCAGGTAGAAATGGAAACAAAAAATATCGACAACGTCCCAATGACTACGAGGTGGAAGAATGGCGAGATGCTGGTGAGTTAGAGAAAAGTTTCTGTAAATTTATAAAGAAGTGAATTCAGTTGGATGAAAAAACATAATTGAGGAATTCTTTTTTCGTTTCTGATATGGACTAGCTGAGTTATGTGTCTTCCGTTTAAATAACGACGAGTTCCACATCGATTGATGAAAAATCTATCACGTAGTTCTAATTGGGATCATTTCGCCTCTTTTCTCATTTCTTATGGTTTCAATTCGTCGTAATGATAAAAAACAATAATAGAAAAAAATCCAATTCATTATTCCTTGTGACAATATTAAGCTTCACTGGCACTTCTCAAGTGGAGCAGAAAGTCACGTTCCGTCGATTTTCACCGCAGGTATATACCAACTTTTATTCTAGAACAAGTAGTGACGGTGCAATGTCCGAGAATAAAATGAACGCCATTTATTCCACATATCCTCTTCATTTCTCGTGGCTATTATTCTCACAGTTAATATAAAACCCACAAAAGAGAGTGTAACATTCTTCAGTATTTTTCATCCAACATAAAACACTGACATTCATATTTTTATGAATAAAGATATGTGAAAGCTTTGTGGATAAGATTGTGAATCCGCGAGCGTCTTTGTGTTTGAAAAAAACATCTGCGATATGATTTAGAACTAGAAATTTTCTAAACAATGAAATTTTAAGGATTTTTAACTAAAAATTTACTTGGATATAATTGCAGACCACATTTGACGAATTTTTAGGGTTGGAATTGTGTTTGAGTCAACTAGTTGGGCATATGACACTTAAAAATTCACAGATCATGAAATTTTTAGCTAAAAATCATAAAATTTTAAGGAAACAGTCAAAACTTCTTAAAAAATCATGACTGATGATATTTTTAGTAACAACAACCCCCTAGAATCTCAATAACAAATAATTGATTCCCTAATAAGGTACAGTCCCGTAAAATTTATCAAATCCGATCTAACTAAAAAAGTTCCAACCTAAAAAACGAACCCCATGAATGGACAGCTATTCAGAATAAATTTGTCATCATAAAAGCATCGGCGCCATTATCTCTGTTTCCAGATTATGATCGTGACTATGACTCGACGAAGAGGCCAATAACAAATGCCGAGAGTGAAGGAACGAGTTTATATCCAACGGCACTGTCAACCTTATTTCTCACACCATTGATATTATTGCTCGTCGCAGCGAGGTGATTCTTGACTAACAGACGGGGCTTCCACTTAATAAAATTTATTGGCCGTGTGCAATGCGACGTGTAGGTATTAATCCCTGCCTACTATACTGTACTAAACTTATACTGTATACAAATAATAATTATAACAACGCAGTACCCAGTGATGAAAATTAATGTGTATAAGCGTACGAGAGAGCCAACGCCAATAAAATGGCGGTGTAATCGCGTATTAAATTTATTTTTCATACTCAAAATATCTTAAATTAATTGTGCAAATTGAATGCACATGAAAGGCGAGTGAGAAAGATTATAGTTGGTTGAAATAGAAAATGGCAATGTAATGTTGGCGCACAGCGAGAAATTGCTTTGAGTATGTTCGTCTATATTTGTGCGAGTAGGTGCGAGGTGGTTGTTCGTTTGTATAAAAGGGCGGTTAGATTCATTAAGAGTAGAGGGATGAATGTGTAATTATTGAAGAGGAATCATCGTAGAAAAGTGAAAAAATGTAGATTATATATAAATAAATTGATTTATTGATTTTAAAGGGGAATTGTTGAATTAATGATCTGGAACTATCTTGTTGGCAAGTAATTTTGTTATTTTGTTCGTTTTTTTTCAGTGAGATATGGTTAATAATTATTAAAGAAGCTTCGCAACAGCTGTGACACTTTCCAACAAGTAGAACAACACAGAAAAAACTAACTTTTACATTCTCTGTAAAAATATTCATCCCCTGACATCATCAAAAACGTATTATCGATGAAAATAGCCAAAATTTTACAGATCATTATCTCAACTTTCCCCACCGCATATAAATATATGTCAATAAAAAAAGAACCGAAATTATACATAAACTATACCAAATAAAAATTATAAATAAATGCAGGAAAAATGGGAATTTTATATTTAAAAAATATTCAAAAATCCAAAGGAAAAACTCAAAAATATTTCTTGCTATTTTATAATTTACATCCCATTCTTTGTTTTATTCTGATGAAAAATTCTTGAGCATACATATGGAATAATTGAGCTTATTTGCACGAGCATAAGGGTGAGAGGGTGAAAGTGGCTGTTATGAGAACATTAAAAACATCCATTGTGCTAAGCGTCAATGGGTCATATAGTTGGATATCGCTGTGCCATGTGCGAGTGGTTCATGTATAACGTTGACAGAATTTAAGTCACGTCCAATGCAGAGAAATAGCTGTGAATGGCTGTGTGCATGGTGCGCGACAGCCAATTGAGAGCTTTGAAATAACATGAAATGCGCAGCCTTTAGTCCTGTATATCTACTGATTACAGATGAGTCTATATATGTATGCATATGTTTGAAACGTATATATGTCTATCAAGTCGACGTATAATAGCCTTTTAGATGCAGTAGAGTAATTGGCTTGCGTTTAGTCTATTCATATCGAAGAATAAGATCTCGGGTCTCATGCAAATATTTATTGAATTTTTAATGCATTCGTTTATACATTTTTTTAATCATTTTACTATTCAGTTACTTGTCTCACTCTTCAATATCAACGAAGGACACTAAATTTTTAGCTAGTTTTTACCGAATTTTATTAGATTTTTTAGAATTACTAATTTTAGTGAATTTTATCGACTGTTTAGTGTTGGTTTTTACATTTCTGTTTGATATTTTATTTGTCCAACCAAGATTTTAGGGTTGGTGTAATAATTTTTAAGGAATTTATTTTATTAATGACTTGAAATTGAGGTTAGAAGGATTTTTTTTATTCGGAAAAATGTTACAATGGATAATTTATTTAAAAAAAATTCGTTGACGATGCTATTCATATTGGATTAATATTTTTGTTTCTCCGTACTCATTGTCGAATATTATTAACATGTGAATAATTTATAATTGGATGAATGCACCAAGAAAGTGAATAAATTCCTGATTAATTAACTGATTTGATAATCAAATGAGAGAACGACTAATGATAATGAACACAGAAAGTCAGAAAGAAAAATAAATGAATAAGAAACAAAATTATTAATAAATTATTTTACACAACGCATTTTCAACTTAAATTTTTAACAATAAATTAATTTGACAATCATCAACAAGAATTTATTTCTCCCAACTGAACAGCGATGAAAGAAATACAAAACTTTGAAACACAACCAGAAGCAAATGATTTGTTAAAAAAAATAGCAAACCTGAATAATTTAATATTCAATAATTGTAAATAATCTGAGAATGTTGATAAATGAAATAAGAAATATATTATAGTGAATAAATATCAAATTCTCAATTGGTCATTGTGACATTCCGCATATGGACAATATTTATATAGACGTGGCAGCATGAAAAACGCTTCTAAAATAAATTTACCATCATAAACACAACCAACATTGACATTTGTAATCAACATAAACCAAAAAAGAAAGAGAAACGAAAAATAATAATCAACGTCAAAAATTTCATGAGAAGATGAACGAAGGAATTTCCATTAAAATTTGGAAAAAAATTTAATCACCATAAGAACAAAATATTGAAAATAATTAAAGATAATTGTGCGTATGAATAAGTGAAAAACTCGTTCAATGACACTTTATCAAATTAAAATAGATAAATTTATCATTAACATTATTATTAATAATATTAACATGATCATTTTGTATATTTATGATGTAGATAATAACCATGTTGTAATTATAAAAATTGCATAAGGGCGAAGCAGGCGAGAGAAGAGAAATAAATTGAGAGGAAAAAAAATGTTGAAAGCAACAAAACAAAATGGAAATGAATGTCGAAGGAGAAAGTGAAACAAATGATGTATACATATATATGTATATTTATTTAT
>JABMBR010006061.1:0-11755 GCA_018881525.1 Meteorus sp. PSUC_FEM 10030008
ATGTACATAATATATACATAATATATAACATATATATCATCATTATTAAATGATATATACATAGAAGACGTTCAGGGAGGAATAAATTATCAAAAGGTTTCCAATAATTTTATCGAATATTTTTTGTCATCGTGTCTTATTTGTGGATGCGTGGCACTCGTCATTTCCACAGATGGATCGGGTCTCATATTAATTTCAACGTCAGGTTGGCTTATAGGGTTGTAGTATCGATGAAACCAGCATCGATTCTACGCATTGATACGTCATTCTAATGATGAAATAAAAAAACAAAGTGAGAATAATTTCATTGTTGGTTGAATTGTAGATGAAGTTCAGTTAAAATTTTTGCATACCAATTGTTCGATATAGATGGGCAAATACTTGATCATGAGAGATAGGCTCACATGGTTTTATTCACATCTACAGGTCTTTTCATTGAATATCATAGGTGTATTACAGTCCCTCAATACATCTGAGCCACAAACGCAAGAGCAAGTTCCGTAATCAAAATATCTTCTGTCATCATTAGGACAATTTCTTTTCTCTTCCATATTTTTGCAAAAACATCTTTTAGTTCTTTCATCAAATTCCTGATTCGCATGGCAATTCTGAAAAAAAAACATTCTGAAATTAATTGATTTGTTAATTTAATTGAGAAGTCGACGTGGAATAGTAAATTTCAATTTGTTTACATTTTCTGATAGCGTGGGAACACAAGCGCAGTTGACATGCTCTTCAACGGATTTGACCTCGTCTTCAATTCTGTCTGTAAATACTTTATGGATCTAGAAAATTAAAATCACAGAAAATTGTTGAAAAGGATAATAACCATGTGATATTGGATGGGACAAACATAAAAATATTTTTTATTACTTGGAATTTTCGTATTTTTGTCTCTGTGGCTACGCATGAATATTTCTCATCTGGGCAGCATCCACTGCACGTTTGTACACGTGTGCAGGGTGGTCTGTATTCGTATGAAGGATCCGGATCTTTATCAGGTTTGAATTTGATTGTTTGCAGTGTTGTAATACATCTCGCCATTTCCGGTATTTCCGTAACTTCATTTGTGGTTGATACTGCAAAAAAAGCGAATCAATTGGAACACATATTGATGGAATAATAAATTCGATACGATGTTGATTGGATGATTGAATCCATTCCTTATTGCTCATATGATGAAAAATTTTTAAATTCATCGCAATATCTTTTCCCTATCAACTACCATTTCATTATGGAGTGGGGAAATGATGATTTTGTTCCAAAATGACTCGGGGGGATGAACATGATGAAGAATATAACAAATGTGGCTGCCGATTACAAATATTGACTGACGAAACAAAATTATTTTTTGCGTCATGAAGTTCGTCAGTAGTAGGTAAATATTTGTTTATGAAAAATAAA
Source organism: Meteorus sp. PSUC_FEM 10030008 (assembly GCA_018881525.1). NCBI lineage: Eukaryota > Metazoa > Arthropoda > Insecta > Hymenoptera > Braconidae > Meteorus > Meteorus sp. PSUC_FEM 10030008. The sequence continues at coordinate 1,405 of JABMBR010006061.1, forward strand.
ATTATTCAACTGTCTATGTGGTTATAACATTCTTTTGCCTATTAGTGTGATAATATACTTCACATTGTCATGATTGTGTAAATCGTATTCTCACTATTCTGCTTCGTTCCAATGTACAAATGCGAGATTTTGGACATCAAAATTTTTTTTTCCCAAATCATCTAATATGTTGATGGATTCATTTTTCATGTTCACTTACCGGTTTCTCTCTTAGAGTTCAATCTAAAAATTGGAGCATAATTCTGAGCTCTCCCAAGCGCGCCGCGTCTGCTATTTCTTACTGTCCCTCGAAACTGTAAAAATAAGACAATTTGATATGAAATTTCCTCCAATTAAAACTTGAAAATAAAAAATATTTGTAAAGTTTTTAAAATATCAAGAAGGTTGTTTCTTAAATGGAAAATTGAACGAAATATTCATTAATTGCTTCTAAATTATGTTGACCTGAAATAAGTTGATGACAAATACAAAATATCTCCTATTGAAATGGAACAAATACAAATTCGAATTTGTAATCAATTCCAGACAGTAAATGCGTCGTTTGTCATTTCATGTTGGTTTCATTAATAGAATTCAGTATTAATCAATCAGATAATCGATATATGGACATGGATGTGACATTTCTATCAATGGAAGATGTAGCAACAGATGTTACTGTATAAATACAATACCAGCATATCATTGTAAAAGTCAACTGGATTCAGGAAAAATTTGTCTATTGTAAGTATCACTATTTCTTTCTTATCAATCATTCGCATACGTCATTGCCATATCAAGTGTTAGGATTCTTGGAAACTTGTAACAATACACCAAACTGTAAAACAACTAATATCTCTATAGACAATCTACGTCGCAATGACTTTGAGGTTTTGGATACGTGACAATTCGCAGGTGCACGCTTTAATTAATTCAATTCTACATACATGTTGACATCTTGTTTCTCCTCCTCTTATTCTGATTTTGTTCATTCTCCCACAGATATTATTCATGGATGATGAAAAAAAAATTGAAAACAATCTCAGAATAAGGAGAAACTGCATTTTTTTACATCAACAAAATTCATAATTTGATTTTGTTCCAGGACAGAACCAACGGAACATCAAGAATTCCATAGATGATACATCGACGATTCTTCATAGAAAAAATCGAAATAAGATCGAGGACAATTATGAGATAGAAATGATTTGATTATACTCACTGAGTCCAGAGTTTTTCCAATAAATTCCGTTTTGATACTGTCGGTGGATGTAGTAGAATTTCCATCGTATCTGGCCACGTTACATGACACCGTACTGAAAATTATTACTCCTATCCAGGATGTGATAATGACTTTCCACATTTTTCTTCGTATTCTTCAATCAACGTTTATAAATACAAAAATAATTCGGTATTATGATAAACGTCGATAAAATTGTAGAGAAATCAAAAGGGATTATGAACAAATTCGATAATTGTAGAAAAATGTCTTCTCGCAAAAATTTGTAATTACAAATGATGATTGGAGACACCAAATTCCAAGAATATTTGAATCGAACGTTCGACTTTCAACTGTCCTAGTATCGCCTTGTGAGGTGATATATAAAGTAGTTACCATATGCGCACATATGTATTGATATTTGTCCAATTTGAACTTCCATGTCGTCAGAGATAATAACTGCGGAAGCGTTGCCAGGGTAATTCAATAGAGAACAATTATGTAAAGAACACCGCAAAAACTGGTGAGCACCGCCCACGTACTCGTATTTTACGCGATATTAATCTATCTGACGTTTTATTTAGATAAAATGTAACAAATATTTTCAAACCACCCGGAAGTCGCTTTCAGATCGAATATGTGGGCGGTTTCGATCGAGTAAGAGAGAAGTTACCAGAAGGAAGGAGACACCACACAACGAGAAAACCAACTTCACAATTCAACATGAACTTGATGATCTGAATTTTATTGGTTTTCTCTGTCGAATGTTCATGAAGATCTATCAATCATTAGTTAAAACTGTCATTGCAAAGAGATGTTGTTAATCTTCGATAATTAATCAACAATTTATAACAATTTAGAACGTATGTCAATGATGTGATTCATTTGTATATCATGTGTTGATAGTTGAAACTTGAAAAAGATTTGCCTTTTTTTTTGCTATGGATCCTTTTACATAAATGAAACAATCAGGAATATCAGTATGAAATGAAAATCATATTTCACTTCTTTCACCCAATTTGTGAAAATTTATTGTTCTTTATCATTTACAATTGAATAAAAATCTGTTGATAGTATGACATGAGCAAAAAAATTGTACGAGCTATTGTGATCTTTGAATAATTTACATAACATTTATTTCGTGCCAAATTTACAACAATGTATAAATAAAATACGTCAAGGTGTCTAGTACATATGAATAATTTCTTTTCTATAAACTGTAGACAATTCTTGTATTCCTATCAAGATCTCAATAACTTACTGTTGTCACATCACAATAATTTCTTTAATCCAGGAAAACAATTCAATTTTGCTTGATAATTTATTTAAATATATTCATATAGTGTTTGTAAATGCATCGTAATATTGAAGTGATACAATCAACAATTGATATTCATATATCACAACGTACGTTTCAATTAACAGTTACACATCATTGAACATTTCACATGTGAAAGACGATTCTTTCCAGGTCATTTACAAGTGCAAGTTTCTCTGTTCCAACGTAATCCAGTATTGCATCCGTCGTCACTTTGTTTGCATGTACAAGTGCAAGTGTTTTCATCCCATTTTTCATCGTCCAACAGGCATCGTTGCCTCGCTCTTCTGTCTTTGCAAAGGCATTTGCATTCATTTTCCCTGTATTCGTGTAATTCTGTACAGTCCTGGAAGAATTAACCATAAATATCATTTAATCTTCAAGACAGAATTGGATGATTATGGTGGTGAAGACTTGATTCTACTTCTTGTTTCACTGGACAAACGCATTCACAACTGAGATGTTCCACTACTGGAACAGAGATCAATGTCGAGAGTCCATAGAGGCTAGTCCTTTCATGGATCTGATGAAGAGAATAGAAACGATAATTATTGTTGTATATTTCCAAAGTTTAGAGTGTTGAATTAGGTTGATTAATTTATTCTCGTCATTACGTTGAAGTTTCTGGTTATTTGGTTTGTTGCTACACATATTCTATGATGATTTGAACAACATCCACCGCAACGGTTTATTCGTATGCAGGGTGAGTAGTAGAAGACGCCTCCGTGGTTCAGTCGAAGATGTTTGATTGTAACTGTTTCTTTCATTGGAGTACACCATGCAGGTTCTGGGTTATTTGTAGACGAGGGTTCTGGAGAATCTACTGATAGATTGATAAAAATTTAGTTGAGTAATTTATGGAATATTATTGTGAGGTGATATTAGATATTTATTGTCAGTTTATGCTGTTTCATCATCCGACATGATAATTAGCAAACGAAATTAATGAATTTTTCACTGAAGTCCATGAAGTCTTTGTTATTATAGAATAACTCATTGTTGCATCTTCCTTTTGTATTTTGTAATGGGAAAAAATTGTTCATTATCAATGATATGCACGGATGAGATGAATGTGAGAACGCACTGTGGTTTTTCTACTTACGCGACGTTTGAGTCTCCCTCTTTGCGTTTATTTTATTTCCGGTACTGTTCGTAGTTCCAAAATATAAACTGAATTCATCGTAGGCAGTCTCATCAAAGATATATTCTTATGAAAAATATGCAGATTGAAATTGATTGCTATTTTAAAAAATATGAAAATTATAGACGTGATGATAATTAAAAACAACATGAAAAATAAAGATGAAAGAAACAATTAACTTTGTTAAACATTGAAAAATATGACACAGTACGTCGGTAATATTTTCTCTATTTTTATTCGACTCATTTGTGTATGAAAAAAAAATTCAATAATCTTTTACGAAATGAATTAACAATGCGGCCAGAAAAAATTACGAAATTGATTGCTAAAAATATCACGGATGGTGTAATTTCCTGTTTAAGCAGTTCCAAAAATCATTGTTCCGCTCGATTTCTTTTTATCAATTCGTCTATTTGCTATCAAGTGTCACGGCTACCGATCCTCAATATATAACTGACAAATTGTTAGAAGTGTTAGAAGTTGAATGAATTTGCGATAAAAAACATTTGTACATTACACATGTTTTGTCCCCTTTTCTTCATATACCACTCATACATGTCATTAGTCATTCTGTTTGATGTTTGTCTTCTATTTTGTCAAGTGTCAATTTTTCCACTGAATAAAATAAAGAATTGTCGAAATTCGAATTTCATATAACAACATTTAATATATATCGACTAGGATATCATAAGAATTATCAATCATTTTTTTTGAATTCAACTTCAAAAAAATGTTCAGTTTCTTAGCCACGTGTCAATTCACACGTACACATCTTGAATACTCTACCCTCTCAAATTTTTTTTTATATCATCTTGAACTAATACTGATCAATCAATTCCCTTAAAAACCGATTGAAATCTGATATATCGACAAAATTCGTTTACTTTCTTTTTTTATTTGTCTCGAATATTAATCCCGTGTTCTGATGTCTCAAATAAACGCACCTAATGAGCTTTGAGAGTAACAAAATTATACTCACTGGGTCACTATCTTCACACTGTGTACATGATCGTTGTGAAGGTGTTTCATGATGAGTTATTTCTTCACGAATACCAATTAAAGGTATTACCATGCGTTCTTGACATATAACAGCACTACAAAATATTATTACAATCCATATGTTGATATTCATCTTCCAAATGCCCATTGTAATATTTTTTAATCAACGTTTATTTGTATTTAAAATATTTGCCTATTATGATCCGCTTTGAATTAATCAATTGAATTGATTGATAGAAGCAGATGTTCGCCAAGATAAAAATTTAATCCTCACGAAAAATTTGGATGTAAAAGTATCCTTTGAAGACACCGAGTTCAAAGAATGTGTCGATCGAATGTTCGCTTATCAACTGTCCCATTAGTGGTTCACGTCTCTGGTAATCTATGAACATTGTTGGCCGTGTGTAATACATATGTGTATATATTTTTGTAAATTGAATTGTGACGTTGATGATAATCTTCCAATAACTGCCGTTTGGTTGAAGGCTCGTTTTACTATTGAGTATCAGTTCATCTAGTTCATTCACAAATCGTTCAAATAAATTTCTTCAATCAATCAAAAATGGAAGAGATGCAAAAAAAAACATTGAAAGAATAGCAAAAAGTGATTTTATACCTTCACACGGATAATAGAAAATTCAGGAAAATTATGAAGATAAATTTATCCATTTGATTTTCTATGGTTCATTATTATTTCAAACTTTGTATTTTCATAGGAAATTCGATGGTGTGTTGAAAATATGTACAATGATAGTCCCCAAACTCTTCATAGATTCCTAACGAATTCGACATCTATACCAAAGTGAACTCATTTGTAGTATAATGAGATGTATTCATGTACAACATAAGTATCCTTGATAGTGTTGAAAGAGTATGTGGCTCCCCTCTCAAAGAAATGAAATCGAACAAAATTTGGGTGAATACGTGTTCAACTTCTTGAATCAATAAAGTTAATTGTTGAGTAACCCTGGAGAATATGCGTAGAAAAGAGTCTGAGAATGACTTTTATACTAATGACAGGCTAAAAAGAACATAAAGTTGTGTAGTTAAGAATTTTCATAGAAGATTGCCTCATACGCTGCTAAGAAAGATAGAGAATGTTGTTAAACGTTATTAATAAATGATACAGGAAATGATACATGTGCTTTACTATCAATTTTCAAATCCATTCATTATGTCTCAAAACAGGTGTTAATCATGAATTTACGTCAATCGTTTCATCATTTCTGCGATGTTCATTGGTTGTTAATATTCGTAGTTGAGTTCAGGTTGATAGGAAATTGCTACTTCAAATACAAAAGGAAAAAAAATATGGGATATGAAAGGAAAAAAAAACATTTCATCTCCTTAATACTTATCATAATCAATAAATTCAAAAGATATAAATTTTTCATGTCTCATAAAACAACCATTCACTTAATATATAACATAATTGTAGTTGTGAACTTTGTGAAATCTTATATTAATTAATTTATTTATGCTATCTTGTTCGATCGAGATATAAACATGAGTATATACTGATAATAGATAAATAAACATTTTCTGATGATTGATAAAATACTCAAAGGTTTATTACAATTTTATTAATTAATCTTCGTCTTTGTGTCTTCTCCGTGGACTCATTTCACTCGGTTTAGTCTCTAATATCGATGGATATTGCCATAATGTATTATTGTTTCTTAATCTTGTTGGAAATTGATTAATATTATTTCCTTGTTCAGGTGGCTCACAACTAGAATGAATATTTTATCGTTGCTGTAATATTTGTGATCTGCTCAAAATTTTATATTCGAAGCATTCAGAAGATGAAGAAAACATGAAGCTTAGCACATTACACGATGAAAGAAAGATTCGTTATGTGAAATTTTCCATATATGACTACAAACATAAATGAGTTGCAGAAATTTTCTGACTACTATGTGGATGACAAGAAAATTTTTTCAGATGAGTGACGATGATTAAAAGTATTGTGCGAATTAGCAAACACAAGATGCGTTGAGATTGAGCAGATAACACGAAAGATTAGATGAGTAATGAAGATAAAGTATGAAAAGCATTCGAATTTCCATGTGATCAAAATGGTTTAGGGTGCACACCTGCATGTACCATGATTAAATTCCATTCCATAACCAAGATGTAAACCTGAGAAGCTTTTGTTGTCCCATGTGATGTAAAATGGTTTTAAGATGCACACCTGCAAGTTTCTTCGTTGAATTGTAATCCTGTATGGCATTCTTCAATGTTTCGACAAACACAAGCACAATTCGTTGCATCCCAACGTTTAAAACGATTTTTAGGGCATTTTTTTGCATCTTCAGCATTTCTACACTGACAAAGGCATTTTTTCGGATCATAAACGTGTTTCACTGGACAGGCCTGAAATAGAATCTGAATATTGATTAATTTCACCAACAAATTTGAAAACTTTATGGGAATAATAAAAAAATTTCTGTGTGTTTTTCATGATTACGTCAGGTTTTTGTGTGCATTGACATTGGCAAGATAAATGTTCTATTACAGGTATGATGAGTTCTGAGACCTCCTTTGTAGCAATGTCGATTTTCCATACCTGAAAAAATAAATTCATTAATCATCTGATCCACAATTTATTACTTCAATTTGTCAATCAATTCTTTGTTGGATTACACGAAAATTCGTTATCGTTTCATTTATAGGCTGACATGATTTGTGAGGTGATGAACAGCATCCACTGCATCGTTTCACACGTGTACATGAAGGATGGTATTCAAATGAACTATCAGTCTCGAAGGAAACTATTTTATTTTCAGGTAGACAATTATGAGACGGTTGTTGAACTGGTACTGATCGTTCTTGCTCATCTTTGATTCGTGCTAAGAATAGAAAAAAACCAAAAAAAATTTCATATGAGTGAAACGAAACGTACTAATTATCACATTCAAGATTGATTGACATCAATTCATCATCATTCTCAAAATTTAACACAGTCATGCTTCCAAACAGAATATTATTCAATGATGAATAAATAATTTAATATCAATGATAATATGTTGAAAGAATAACTACGGGAAATTCGTTGTAATGATAATACGTGCGGACGAATGATAATAAATTTATAAATAATTTATCATCAGATGATAAATAATGTCTCTACGACTTAATCACTTATGATTCACGTCAATGACATATTTACCATATAAAAAATGAGTTCATATCTGTTTATCACAATTGTTTGACCAAAATTTTTCTAATAATTAAATCTAATCATCAATATCTGTAATTTCGTTCTCAAATAATTACAGTGTAAACGATCTGAATATTGATAACACTTCACCGCTACTATACAATGAAGAATAAGTAGGTCGTTAACACTATCAATTATCAGACTGTGTAGAAAAAGAAAAAGTATTTTTTTTTCCCTATTGTTCTGCCAAACTACAAGGTTCTCCATTATCAGTTGAATTCTCCAGTACAATTGATAAATCCGAATGCGCAGTCATGGTTTTACTCACTCCCCACTGATACTCTCCCAGCTCCAAACTTGTCATCAAGATATTTCAAAATTTCATCATAAGAATCCAATTCCTCAAGTTCCCAGTCGTTCTCCAACGTCATCTACGAATAAATAGACGGGAATTATAAGTTGCACTTCATATTTTATCACATTTTCTTGATACTCAATGATAACAATTCATCATATGACTCATTTGGTGATAAATAAACCCAATCTAATCGGTAGCAAGAATTTTGAATTGAAATGGTTTATAACCACTCCTAACTCAATTCAAGATGACCGGAAAAACCACATCCGTCTCCATTTTATTTTCACTTATTTATTTTGCATAGTTACCAAATGATTCATCATTTAATCACTTCTAATTGTGATACTCACGCTTAATTACGTTCGTTTTTTATATTTTTTCATATAATTATAGATGAAACTAAGAATGTGCGATTGAATTATCTTATGTTATTAATGGACTTTCTCTTCTTGGATGGACATGTCAACTCTATTTGATTCATCTTTACAAGTTTTTTCACGTTGCTGTAATATTTTTTTTGTTCACTATCTGACATTCTCACTATTGCGATAGCAGGTGTGAGTCATTAATTTCTTCTTATTCTCAACTAACCAGCGCGAAGAATATTAACGAAGTATTTATTTCAACACGTAGAGAAAATTGGAATTTCATTTGTCAACATTGAGAGAAAAATAGATTCGTAACATAATTGCATGTAACTACATAAATATTTAATATTCATTCATATATTTCAATAAAAGCCTTGGGTATTCCCTGAACGTTTAGCATGATATTTCAAAAAAAAAATTACACCATAAAAATGACTCTGCGGTATTGAATGAACTCATGTATTTCCTTCCTGACCACAAAACGCGTCACCATAAAAATATAATCTTTCCTTTTCATTTTATCAACGAGAGTCATATCAATCGTAATCAAACTAAAATTCATCAAATCTTGAGATTGTTCCCCGGAAATACATAAAAAACCCTAAAAAAATCATTGATCGCTTTTACACAGTGTGACTCATAGATGGGGAGAAAAAAAAATTGGCAAGGGTCATTCTTAAAAAATGCAAAGAGGAGTGAAAAATAAAATGTATATCAAACATTTCGTACCAGTCAAACAACTTCGTAAATATCTACAACATTCCTCATTTCTTTTATACTCTGTTATTTCAATCGTAAATTTCGACATACTTTCTCAACATGAACGATATGAGAAAGAAAAAAAAATCAAATTTGGACAGTGGTAAATATCCAATTAATAATCAAACAACAGTTCAATTATCAACGCATACAATTTGATTATTTCACTGATTAAATAACTGCACTAATGTTTTGTGATAAGAATTAATGACAATTGTGATTTCATTACTATGTTTTCTGTGTAGGCGTGTTATGAAAAGTATGTATATGTTATTGCATATACGTATAAAATGTACACACGGCCTACCGGTTCGTATTCTATCCATGACATTATTATGATCGTGACCTTCACAGTCACATGGATCCACAGTATATAAAACACGTACGAGTTAAATGTGGGAGACGTGCTGAAAATCAAGTAATGACCATTCCAACAAATGTATCGACATATGTGCAACACAATATTATCATCTACCAACGTCATTACATCTGCTTTAAATATTTGTTTTTCTCTTATTTATTATTTCCGCTTGTCGTGAATTATAACACCATCGTCATATTGTTAATATTGTTACAAGTGCAAAAATCTCTTGTGAACTAAATTCGAACGAATTTTATTATAAATCAATCGTGTGTAATATATTTATGATAATATTCACAACAATGTAGTGGAAAAATTTTTAATTGGACTTACTGATCGGGAACGTCCACAATTCGAACATGTTGGTTGTAGTCGAACTGGATTATATTTTTCGTTCTCGTTAGTATAGTCATTAATTGGACCTGGAAACATTATTCCTTCAGGGCGTCCTCTCCCATAATATTCAACCATTTGACAATTCACTGCATGACAAATTAATAATACAATCCATATTTTTATATTCACACCGCACATTTTCATTTAAGTTTCTTTATCAACACTTGTGTGTATTCAATAATTTTATTTGTCCTCTGAAGTTCGAGTGTATGCGTTAGTTAGATTAAATAGAGATCAATTGTCGGTTTCGAAGACGATTCCCGCGGTGGACATATGAAAAAAAAAAAAAAAAA
>JABMBR010006062.1:0-11754 GCA_018881525.1 Meteorus sp. PSUC_FEM 10030008
AATAGAAGGTTTTCCGGATGTTCTAGATTTTCCCGATTTGTTCAAAGACACATCGAGCTATTTGTTACATTCCGATCCGAGGTCTAAACGCCTTCTCTATATTTTTATTTATATGTATAACGTATGTTTTCAGTTTTTTTTATTTATTACTTCGCTGTATTTGTGATTGTGAATTTGCAATTAGGTCATATGTGTGATTTCGATCCAATGTGTTTCCAAGGAAAAGTTTAGTCGCAGTGTATTTGGAATCGCGAAGAATTTTATTCCGAGTGTGTCGAAAATTTGCAATACGGCCACATTCGTTTCGCTCTTGTATTTCATACGATTGATATTGTTGGATGAAATTCGAATGACCTGATGCAACAAAATAAATATGGAATGGTCGAAAAAATTGAAAAAATTTCAGGATAAGAGGTGTGGCATTAATTCAAAACTTTCATTCCAACTCTCAACGCGACATTTATGGAGAGATAATGATATTAAAAGTAATTTCCGCGTACCCCGGAAAAGGTCACGACAAACATCAGCGGTTTAATTAGCAGAATATCTAGTATACACATACACACAAACATTCATTCATCCATACAAATACATACGCATACTAAACCTCAAATTATAATAATTAATTTTAATTCCAATTTTTCTCATTTTTTTCTCATCGTCATCAAATCCGACTTATTCACATCTTCATCTCTATCGCTTCCTCCTCGTTAGTGTCATTAACTTTTCCCGGGATTCAGGACTCTCCCTTTATACAAGTGAGATGCGGAGGTCGCATGATCTTCGACATCTAATGGACTTCTATATAACCAAGACTCATCATAAGAATCCAACTGACAGAAGGTCCAGGTTGGGCTCACACGATCATATTATCTCTACCATTATTTCTCCCTCTACTTTCCCTAACATACATCACAAATGCATTCGCATTCATCCATACATACGAAAATATTAAACATATGTATGTATATACTACTTTTGTTAAGCATTTACCGGTAATAACGCGCACTGTATCCTATAGGATATTCCTCTATACTCGTTTGATGCGCTTGCCAACCGCGCCAATAATAATCCACCTATATGTACATGCACCTTCACATATATATATATAAATATATACCCAAGATAAAACGAGTAGGGTAATTGATAATGTTAAACTCTGGGGTTAATCCGTCGATTTATGACCAAAGTGTGTATCATAAAATATTTTTTTTTCTATTATCTATTTTATTTATTTTTCATTGATTTCTCTCTTTTTCCTCTGTCATGTATTATTTCATATCAAATTGAGGGATAATCGGCAGGACGTTAATGCCCTGCTGTCGAGGAGTGTATATATAGGGGCGCGATGAGATAGGTGGCAATCAGGGTTAAAGTTTAGCTTCATGTGTATGTGTGTAATGTAGATACAGGTTGGCATGAGTATTTACCACTTGAGTTGCTTCGCGTGGGATGCAATAGCGAATATGTACACACATGTATAGATGTTGGGATCCAACGTTGAACGAGAGAATTTACTGATGGGGCCGCCACGAGTGTTGGAATTTAACGGAGATTACTTGACTCAATGGATGCTAACGGTTGATAGAAACATATAGAACTATCAATCTCTGTTAGGTTTGTGTTTGTATTCATGAGTATATGAATATTGGTGAGGGTGCAGGTGTTATGTGGTATGATGGAATGGAAAATAATTGATGGAATTCAACTGAAAATTCAAAGCGCAATTTTGTGTTTGTTATTTGTTAAATTGTTCATTTGATGAATGACAATGAATGATTAAATCTCTTTGTCATGCGTTTGAATTGACACTAAAAATCAACATAATGGACATTATAAATGTGTTGGTGTGTTGTTTATATATTTAAATTCTCTTTTCCCTCTCTGCCATGATAATTTGACGCGTTTAATTGCGAAGACGGGTGAAAGTGTGACGCGTGCGCTGTGTCACGATTGTTTGTTTCGCGGTGAAAGAATGAGGGTACAGAGAGACGAGTTGATGAGGAAGGGTGAAAGGGAGTTTTTAACTAGCGGCGAATTGTATTATTGCGAAAGGATTAATTATTAACTGCACTTTTGGTGTGAAGTTTTGTTGTTAATGGAGAATTGTTTTTGTGTTTGACAAGGACTTTGTTACGTATTCTCTTTTGAGTGTTAATTTGAGTGAGTTGGTAAATGTCTAATCAAAATTTGTCACTTGGTACACGGGAGTTGAAAAATATTATAAATTCATTTCATCGTCGGGTCTGTCTCGTTTGAATGAACGCCAAACTTTGGAGTTTATTCTTGTCTTCACGAGAAAAAATTCCAATTCGATGGATATCAACAACCTCAGTGACTTTATTACAAATTAAATTCTCTCGAATTATTGAATTCCAATTGATACAAAATTCATCACAATTTGTTAATACATCGACATACATAAATAAATTTCCAAATTATAACATCAGTGAAGCACACGAGCAAAATTATCCCGATAAATATCCACACGCACATACAAACCCAACAAACTTCCATACGCGTGCGATCATGAAAATGCCGCAGTCCAATTTTTCCGATCAATCATTATTTACAGTCATTGAGATTACAGGATAAGATAAAAAGGCGTAGAGCACAGATACGCGCGCGTTTGCGCAAGACGATACAAATATGTATAGGGCCCGCATCTTGTGTACTAGCGCGCGCGCTACAAAGGCGTGAGAACATCGATACTAATGGCCGAACGGTCAGCTCGTCGTGTTTCACCATTCCCGATAGCATCTTCGCTAAGTGCGATATAATGTCATAACTCCAGAAAAGGACCAGTTTGTACTGAGGATATGGGAGGGAAGTTATACTTCCGCCTATCTCTTCTTTTCTTCTACTGCATCTTTTCCATCATCAACTTCTCTTTCTTCCATAACAATATATACACACTTTCCTCTTTTTTTTCTCCACCTCGTTACATTCTATATAACACACTCGCATATATTCCCAAGCAAGTTCAAACACGCGCATATTCGTGTGTGTCTCACCACTGCGTTCATCGCGCTGATAGAAGTTTTGAAATGCACGCGCGCCTTTGCCACACGGTCTACACTAGGAAGCAAAGTACTTTCGTAAATCTCCTACGAAGGGTTTTATATACATCCTATGTTGCTGAGTCACACACAGATAATTCCGGAAACTCACATGATCTTCAAGTCAGAGAGAATAAAAAAATAAATTAATGACGTCAATGATAGTAATAATAGAGAAAAAATAAAATGGATGAATAGAAAGAAGAAAATTGATAAATATGAAGATAGAAGTTTTTCATCTATGAAAATGTTGATGTTTAAATGTGTATATATATAAAGGTATACAAGGGTTATAATTTTTTGTGGTCAATATGATTGATCGATAAGTCGACTCGCGGTACGTTTTTGTATGCGCGAGCGTGAGAAACCATTGGATGGGTTATCGATTATATCGCTCGTGCGCGAAACCCTTTAGAGGAAGTGTATAAACGAGTGAGAAAGTGCAATAGAAGAAGGAGAGAGGGCGGTGTAGTGAGAGTGGGGAGAAGTCGTATTTTCCGAAAGCACAGGGGATATATTGCACGTGCGAAAGACGACGCTGCAGGTGAACAAGCTTAGAGGGTTTACCATGTATATTTACATAATAATGAATAAATATTTCTCGAATAATAATCGTCGATGTGAATATGTGCGTACACCCTAATGCAATTTTACTTGCAGTTGCGCTCACCCGTTGGGTTTCAGCAAATAAATTAATACTTAGACATAAACACCTCAAATATATTATGTTTATATTTGTTTATATATTTGTTGGGGAATAAAATTTTCACATAATTTCCATTGAATCAACAAGAATTCACTCGTTTGGTTATTATCAATTTTTCTATTTATTATTCTTAACAGTTGAATAAATAATCTTTTACCACCCGCTACGAGTTTGGATGCTAAATAGACGTGAATTTCGCAAATAATATTCAAGTATGACAAAATACTCGACTAATAACCTGTCCAATAGAATAAATTTACCATGCAAATCTGTTAGTTATATTCAGCATTGAGTATTTGTATTTTATTTATTTCTGATCGAAATTTACTTGACGTGATCGGGTTCTTTTCTTATTTATTTTTCTCTTATTCTTGTTTATTGCCGTGGGGTTACATCATTAAAGTACACTTTTAGTTATACACTCTGTGCAAAAGGCGAGCAAAATTATAAAGCAGAGGCGGCGCTGCCATCCCAATCTTGGCTCTTTGGCTTTGTAATTAAACACTAGACTGAAGTATACAAGAATACACCGCCCTCATGTTATACAATCATTCAAAGTGTTGCGCACACAAATTCTCTTCTCCCTCTCTCATCCACTTTTTATTTCTCTTTGTTCCTTTCTCTTGTGTTCTTTGGGCGTCAACAAGAAGACAAGCGATGAGTGCTGTGTGTGGGCGGAATATACTCGTAAATATGCGATTGCCTTAGGTGAGGTATTGTGGAATGTGGAATTGTGACTATACATATATATTTTACATTTATACGCATTTATCCCTTTATACTTTGAGTGGTGGCCTAAATACCACGAAAGATTGGAAATACGATTCATTATTCGTCAAATCATATGATAAATAATTATAAATTTAATAAATTGCTGCAGGAGCGTTTCAATACTTTTTTATCTCGATTTTAACAATTCGCATTGATATCAGCAATTTTTTTTTCCCCCATCTTTTTCTTCACAAACTTTATGGTATCCTGAAATTCCGAAATTTCAAGATTTATTGATGCGATTTTTACATTGAAAAATCGAACAAAGTAGGTCAATTGTGTATGCTCATGTCATTTCTCATGGTGAAAATTGGATTTCACAATGATTTATCTTTCGACACATCGCTGAAAAATAATTTGAATTTATGTGCCGGAAAAAGTTGTCTCTTTGTCATAAATTAGATATAAAAAAATTTCAGCTTTACGAAATTATTTAGTGATACAGTTATTATCGATATACAACAATCTTTTATAAATTAAACGCAATAAAATGCATTCATATGTATACCAATTAATTAATACTCTGAAACAAGCGATATTGAGTTGGGTATTCGACCGGTTCCATTAATACTTATCTCATAATTACGAATTTGATACCACCAACATCTGAATAATTCGTTGATTTCAAAATTATCATGAGGCGTAATTATCAATTCACAAATTTAAATTAACAACATGAAATGCAAATTGATATCAAGAAAGAGAAAAATAAAACCCGACAATTTACCGAATGAATAAACAAACAACAAAAGCATGCAGCTTTTATAATAGTTATGTATATAGATGGTTATATAAAGTGATTGAATAGAATTGTTGCAATTGAAAACAATTACTGCGATGTAATATGATGTTTTTCACTGATGAATAATGGAATGATTGAAACCTCGTTGGGATCGCGCAGTGGGATCGATTTCAATGAATCGAGGGTGGATATAAATGGCCCAAGGGGATGGACGACTTGAAACGTGTATCGCAATGTGCGGCCGATACACGATAAATTTATCGACGTGGCGGCAGCGTGGAGCGCGCGAGGTGATAGACGAGCCCAAGGTGCCTGCGGGTCGCGGGTTTTGCTTCTCAAGAGAAAGATAGATGTGGAAAAAGTTAAAGAGAATCACTCGCCATCCTTTACCTGTACATAAAGGTTCATTATATGTATATCTATATGAATATACCTATCTTTCAAAAATTTTTTCTCTGCATCAACGTCACTTTTGCTCATCTATACGTTCACCTCTGCGCGAACCAATGAATTACTCGCACACGCCGAAGCGCACACACGCACACGTGCGTATCCAATCGATTCTCAATAGCACAGTTTCCTCAACGCAGTGTTTGAAGAAAAGAAAAAGAAACGATGAGATTGTGCCAAGGATGCGATCACGTCTTTCACACACATATGAACATACATATTGATGTACAATTGTGTGCGCGATGTGGAAGATGGATGTTAGGGAGAATGATAAAATGTTTGAATCACGCGTCGTGCGATTAAATCAAAAACATACAATGCAAAGAATTATTTAACAATAAATGGCGTGCAAAAACATTGTCGCGCGCACGCATACAGTCATTCAAATAAATCTCATACAGTTGTAATTATTTAAATAAGTGAAGAAAAATAAAAGTACGAGACAAAAAAAAGTGATAGAGACATAGACACGATTGTAAGCGCGAGTAGATGTCGAGGGTTTTTCTCTCTTTCATTCACTGTAGATATATTTATGTATATAGTGATGTATAGAGGGAAGACGTTGCTGAAGAAGTGCGGCGAATTACGTGAATAATAAATTAACGCGCCACGACCTTATCAAGCCTTATAATTCATCACGCCGTTACGTGTATAGCTGGTTGTTTTACCATTTGAATTTTCACGTGTATAAGAATATTGTGTATGTATGGTTTATATATATTTACATGTGAGTATTATATCCACTCAGGTAAATTATATATTCTTGCAATAATGCATGTGTATTCGCGCGTATTAACCTCGTAAAATTTCTATATAACGGTATTATTCGTCTACAATTTTTGTCTTCTCACAAGTTTTCGTCGCATTATTTACGATGAAAATAAAATACAGTAATAATAAAACGCTTGTGCGACAATGTCTGTGAAAGTTCGGTAAATTATTGGCATGTTTGATGCATGGAACTATTTTTATATTGTCACCGGGTTGTGAAAGTTCGACATAAAATCGCTTTTAATGAGAGATTCAGAGGAAAGTCTGATTTTAGTTTTTCTTATATGTTGGTACTTTAAATTAACACAATAAATATATTTTTGCATTCATTATTGAGTAAATGAAAACTATAAAATCTTCTAAATTATTTTGTTAACGCTTCGATAGTTATTGATTTCATGAATAAAAATTTTTCAGAGTGGGTTAAACACGATCATTTTACTTCGGATAAAATTTCTATTTCTGTTTTATTTTCAAATACACGTCGTAAATATTACTAAATCTACTGTAATCGGATGCCAGTTCCACGAAGTTGGTGGTCTAATGACAAGATCATATGTGACATAATCCGTAAAGTTATTTGAACGTTCGAAAATAATTAAATTATTGTGTTAAGTATTTTTAATTTGACCCATAAATAATGTACAATCCGACTCGATTAATTTTAGGAGATCATAAAAATTTTAACAACCTAAAATTTTCCAAGCACTCAAAATATCCTCGAAGAAGGTCGTCAAAATCTTTTGACATTCATCGCTGCTTCTAAATTTCATACAATAGAACAATTAAATTTTCATTTCCAAACACTCTTCATCAGCAAGTAACAACAGGTCACTGCGACATGTTTACAAGAATAGTTGTCAACCAATTACGTAGCTAATACTGTACAGTGTACATATACATAAAATAATGTCCTTGATTGTTAAATTCGCTTTGAAATGGCTTTTATATTCGACCAAATAGTTACAAAGCGAATCGATGTCCTCGCTGTTAGACTAAACTTAAAGTCTACCCATTCACAAAACGATTAGGATTTATGTACGAATATATATATATAAGAAGCATTTACGTGAAGGTATTGGTCTATAGCAGAAAACAAGAAAAAAGTCTCGCGTGTAAACACGCATACGACAAAGGGGGAAAAAGGAAATATATGAAGAGTTTCATCTTGATTGCGATGGCAATAACGCCAAAACAGTGGTATACGCATCTGTGAGCGATCGTAGCTGGAATAACGAGGTGGTGTTGTTTCTCGTAAATGGCCGTGGCCGCCTGCCATTATCTCCAAAGACAGAAGTCTGTGGGTTTCGATACGTTATTGGATATAAACTACATATATTACTGTAAATATGGCGGTGGGTCCGGGTCCCTTGGTCATTACGACGCACCTTTGACGTCTGTATAATTCACTAAAATACTCGTGAACATTTCATGCGAGTAAACGTGTCTTGCAGCGAATATTGCTATGCAGTAATTGAAATTGTATTTTGTGACACAGTGGCGAATTTCCATTCCGAATTAATCAATGTTTAACACAAGGAACTTTCTTACTGTAAAAATAATCACCTTGTGTGATGTGGATGATGATAAAGAAGTGGAATTAATGAGCGAGAATGAGAAAGGGAAATATTGAAAGAAAGAAAAAAAATGTCATATTTGTTTCGGAGTCAGTGAAAAATAATGACATTTTTTTTTTCATGTATATGAAGAGATTATGTGAAATTGAATATATTATGATAACTTTATGCTTATTATTGTTTTTTTTGTTTTTTATACCTCTCTCTTTGATAACGCGGCGCTTTGGATGTTTATTCGACGAGAAATTCAGTAAAGACAAATATATTGTTTGCAAAGAGAAAGTATTACATTCATGAGCATAATGTCAAATATACGAGATACATTATCGTTATTGGTAAATTGCGTGAGGAGTAGAATTTTTGAATGAAGCACAGAGGGCGAGCGGAGATTGTAATCAGGAATAAATGCGAAAAAGAGGAAGGAGAAGTGAAAAAAAATTTATATTTGTTCCTTGTTGTTTGTGTAACGATAATTGACGTTTGCAAATAAGGTTAACTTATGTCGTTACATTTGTTTACGATATGCACTCCCTCGTAATATCGCACCATGGCAGTATTATTTCAAACGATTTTCCAAATAATGTCTAAATATTTTGCGTAAAAAATAAAATATAATTTAACTGAATAGACTTCGAATTCATGGAATATGGTGACACATTTCAATTTGAAAATGATATTTATCTACATTTTCATTTATGTTGATAAAAACAAAGTTTATAAGAATCACAAAAAACATGATTTTTTCCCTTTTTGATATCGGGATCAAAGATAAGTCGATGTAGAAACATCCATATAAATATTGGAAAGTAGAAGGAAATTGTTTGCTTACTGCACATTTCCGCATAATGATATTTCCATTTTAATTACTTCAGTATAGTTTTATTTCCCTGTGTGTATATCGATCGTAAATGTATTCTGAGTCCGGATTTAGCGAGAAACTCAACGCGCTTGCTCGTTATACCAAAAAAGGTGACGTTATCACCGTGACAGAAATCCACCTCTTCCATGGTACTGACGCGGGTAGAATCAATCGATTAATTAATTATCTTCGCCACTACGATTGCGCAGTAATCGTTAAAGTACAGTATACCTACATCCATACAGTGAATATAAATGTACAGTAGAGAGAAACCGGTAATTATTGAACGGTACGAATCGAAGGATGGACGCTTGAGGCGGCGTCGTGTCGACGCCTCGCAATTGCTCTTTTACACCGTCCAACTCTCCAGAGGTGACGAAGTTTCTCGCGTGTCATGAACGACTGCCCGGAGGTGCAATCTCTATTTTTCATTGTGTGGATTCAATCCTCCAACTCATCACAAATATCAAATCCATTAACAATCTTGATAATATGAAAACAAAAAACACAGTCGAACAAAATGAAATGATTTGCCAAAATTGATAAGATAATTTAGCACTTTCATTCTTTTCAAAAATTATTTACACGCCACATGGGTTGAAGTAAAAAATCATACACACACACACACACACACACACACACACACACACACACAATTGCGAAAGATTGTCAGTAGTCTACCAAGGCTATGACTAAGTTACTTATTACCAATGGAATGAGCTTAGTTGTGATTTTTCTGTAAAAGGTAATATCACAGCCAAGTGTGGCCTCGTACACACGTACTTCCCACGTTTCAAGGGTTCCATGTTGATTCTATATCTGATACGAAACGAGAAGTGAAATATGAGACAACGGTGTCGATGAAAAAAGGATAATGAACAGATGAAAAAAAAAAATATCATAATAAAATAAAAAATTGAATATGTGAAGAGAAGAAAAAAATCTCAAGAGTTGGTCAAGCCATAGCTCCAAGGTTCATGCACATATCCAATACAAACAGTCGTATGAATACATAGGTGTAAGCAACCATTTTTCTTTAACAAGTGCAATATAATTATGCAGTTGGCAGGGCATATGCGTAAATAATAATATAAAAATCGATGCAATGCGATTGTACTGCTGCATATATAACACAAATCGTAAATCAAATGTACAATATACTTTTAACGGTTTATATTTATATACTTATGTAGTTATGTATATACAGTGGGTTACTCCGCCCATAATATCTCTTCACGATTCACGAATTATATTCGAGTGCAATGTTCGATGAGCGTTGAATATCGCTAAGATATATAATACCGATCGTATTTTGGGGATATAATGCACATGACACGCACATACAATCATGTCCGTTGCTTACTTACATTAAATTTCAACACGACCATCCACACGTTTATAATAAACAATACTTGATGGGTGCGTGTGTGTATTTAATATATATTGAGCGAGAAATTGATCACTGTAATTGAATATCACTCATCGTATTTACTTTGGGTTTATTTATTTGTTGTACTTATCATTTACCTTTCAAAGTGATGAGGGATGATTTTATATCTACAGTGTCATCAATTTAGTGGTGAAAAAAAAAATGAGGAGGCAATTTATATGTTGGATAAATATTGAATATTAATAAGTTGGAATGAAGTAATGTAACGACACGTGGGGTGCAGGTTGTTGTGAGAGATGTAAATAATTATATTCATTTGTATGTATAAATGTTTATTTTCACTGTGAATAAATATAGCGACGAGTGCGCAAACGATTCATTGGTGAATGCGGATAAGAGAAATGTAGTGAGTGGCAATATGTGATTGTATAGAGAGAGAGAGTGAAGAGTGAAGTCCTTGAAGACGAGCAGATCGGCTCTAAATAATCCTGATGTGTATATGCGCTTACATTGAATATACTCATGGAATTATATCTTTGTGTTGGGTTGCTAGCGCGCGGGTGTCGATGGATTTATAAAGCCGCGCCTCTTCTACTTATATATATGTTGTGATGGTGCACTTAATCATCGCTTCTTGCAAATGAAATATTGTGGTTTTAAAGTTTATTTAGGAGTGTCGACCGTTATGTCCGCTATATTAACCTTTAGAATGTCATGACGATCTGACACACTGATATCAAAACTTTCTGGTTTACAGATATTTTTTTTTGTATTCTAATTGTGACGATGAAATTTTGATAGTTGATTTTTAATTCAATAATTTAGAAAATGTTCTGCATTTGCATCAGGAGTTTTTGTGTAGAGAGGTTTTTAGAGTTAAAATTCTGTGGTTGGATGTTGATGTCTGTTACAGAGTTAATGCTGCAAATTCTTGCGATTGTTATTTTTTTTTTTTTTAATAGTAAAAGTCTATTTTGTTCTCAACAATGCATTCACCGAACAAATAATCGCAGTTTTGAAATAACTACGGCAGTTAATTCATTGTTAAATATTATTTCAACTGTGATAAGTGAAATATTTTTCAATTATTTTTACCATTATTACACTCATAAAATATGCTGTTGCAAAAGAATTCCGAAAAGGTAGAGAGAAAAAAATGTGAGAGTGGCAACATTAAAAACTCCCGGTTGATAATTACCGCAATTTTTTTTCCAACTTGGCATTTTTTAAATTAATATCACACAAGCATAAAACAAGTGAGAACGAAAAAAAAAAGAAAGGAGTAAATGACAATTAATTAAATTTATTTTTCGCATCACTTGTTTATATACATTTATTGCATTTATGTATAAACAAATGTTTATTTATAAATACATTTGTGGTATCTATTTACGCTTGCGAAATCAATCGTAATTCATGAGTAGAAAAA
>JABMBR010006063.1:0-11751 GCA_018881525.1 Meteorus sp. PSUC_FEM 10030008
GATATGAATATATATATATATATATATGTGTGTGTATGAATATGAACATGGCGTGTTGCAAAATTAATTTCTCTTTTGCCATTATAAAACATGTTGTTTCGTTGACATGCTAAAATTAATCTCGACAACACATTCTGCTATTCAGACTGTACGGAATTAATGGGAGTGGAAAAAATAAAAAAATAGAAAAATGTTATGCATCAACAACAAGATAAATGGACTTTTAATGTTTAATTTATGTTTTTTTTCTTACGAAGTTTAAATGCAATCTATAAATTTCACTGGTTGTCGTGACGGGTAGCAGAAAATAATGACAGGTGACTTTTGCATCACACATTATGTTCTACGAGTTGTAACAACGTGCGATAATATGAGGAAAGTGTAGAAGGATAAAAACGAGAGAAATGGAGGAAATGAATGCAAAAAATAATTAAACACGACCCTTCATACCGCGACATTGTAGAGCTTCGCATGCGCTCATCGGTTTGTGGAATTGTCAAACATGCACCTTTGTGTTCTATATTTTTTTACATATAAATATACAAACGAATATATATACGCGCGAAAATGTATGCATCATTCGCGCTATATCATATCGTCGTGCAGATCATTAGCATATACTAAATGTTTACCTATGTGCATGGATATTATCGTGGTACAGCCGTACACACAAACAAAAGTTCACCATACCGAGTCATATCGAACTTTCTTCGGTTCATGAGACGATCACAAATTATTTATGATTTTTTTTTCTTCCCTTCCAACTTTGATATTCGAGAAAAAAAATAGAAAAAAATCACTAAATATCAGACGAGTATGCACTTTGTTAAATGTCCTGCAAAGAAATCTGGGCAAGTCACGAAATCCTTATTGGAGAAGCAAAAAAAGAGGGTACGAATAGAAATAATAAATGAATAAATAGGTGAATATATATAATGCAATAGGGTATGAGAGGATAAATCTAAAATGTATCTTACGACCAGTCAATGGGTGTGAGAGAAAAAAAATGCAGAAGTGAGATAAAGAAAGGGCGAGAGTGGGCAAGAGAGACAGAAAGTGCGCAAACTACTTCCAACGACAAATAAATATGCTAATGACATTTAACAAACTTCAAATGCCATGCATCTTCGCTTTTGCGTTGAGCAGAAGAACGAAGTTTGGTTAACTTTTCCTTGGCTCAGGTGGTCTGAAGGGAGAAACGCGTTGCACGACTAGGAATATTGTATAGAGATATATGTATATAATTTTGTGTAAGGACGGGGGAGAGGAAGAGTGAAAGTCCAAGGATATAGTATATAAAAGATCAGAAGTGAGAGTTAAAAAGAAAAGGAACGAGCATTCTCTTAAATAATAGAAAATTCAAGAGCAAGTTGATAAGCCGGCACTGCGCGCGTGAAAACTTTTCACTTGTTCCTCAGATCTTTTATTTCTCATTGTAATGAATGCATATCGGCTTAGTTGGAAACTGGTAACCGGAGGTGAAACCCTTTTTAACGTTTTTGCCGACGCATGATGTCTTCTTTCGGTGCGGATTTGTGAAAACAAAAGGGAAGAAGAAGTTTGGTCCCCTGGTTTTTATTTTGTATGCCGTACTTTCGGCAACGTGAGGCAGAACAATATATTCATACGAATTCTTACGTATAAAATATGTTTTGAATATATCAGTCACTTTTTTCACTCTTTTCTTGAGTGTAAATTGTGGCAATTGAATTGTTGATGTCATTACATCATCAGTTTCTTGACATACGATTGAATCTAGAGAGCATGATTGTCGAAAATTTTTCTGTGTCAATCTAAGAAATGTATTCACAAACAAATAATATATATATCATGTCAGAGTGAAACAACATTTGCGGAATGTCATTGCCAGATTGTGCGCGTCAAACCGCACATGCCGTCGGCTGTCGCGCGATTTGATTTTACCCGGAAACAGACCGCGCTACGCGGCCACAGACGTGACTGACAGTCCAACATATTCAATATAAACAACGTGATGGGCGAGGATCTTTTATTAGTATCGTATATCCCTCGTGAAAATCATCATCCAGATGTTTTGGTACAGTTATAAATTGTTTTACTGAATTACGACATGAAACTTGTCATGAATTTTCGACACTTCCGATCTTATTGCCTTCAATCCGAAAATGTTTCGATAGCAATTGTAAATTAAACTCGATATATCATCAAATTAATGATAATATCAGTGAAGACATCTTCAGTCCTGGCTCCATCAAGAAATAGAAGAAAACCTAAAGACAAATGGTTGTACAACATCGTTAAATCATCGCGAAAAACTTAACGTAATTTAATAAGCAATTTCATGTAAATTTTTCGGGGCGTGATTGTGTCATAGTATATATACATATATACAAAGTATGTAGCAAAATGAACGAAAAATATTCTCTTCTCGTTTTATCGCATTGGCGGCATTGTTCGACCACGACACTCGGCATTGCGCGAGCTTTTCCACCCTGAAGCGCAGCGATATATCCACTGTGGGATTTACCAACGTTGATGACACAACCGATGAAAAAGTGAAAGAGAAAGAGAGCACGGATGCTACCGGGTTTGATTTTGTATATTGGATATAGGTGGACACATACACAATGATAGGTGGCATAGTAAAATAGGAGCTTTTGATGTTGACTTGGTAACGTTTAACGCTATGCCCCATATACTGGACAATAATTAGTCAACGGTGAAATAACTATTTCGCGTTGACGAGCAACAGTAACATGCATTCATCAGTTTCGATTTCAACCTTTCAAAATCAATGATGCGAATATTCAGGGTGTAAACATTAAACGAGTGGAAATAGGTGTACGATGGAAAAAAAAAATTTACTCGCTTGATAAAATAGCAAAAGAGAGAATAACGAGCTTTTGAAAATAAAAGAGGATTCAAAATTGATATTCATCTTTTATGAGTAATATGCTAAATTGTAGGGGTAAAGAAGAAATATTATTGTAATGTGTGTGCAGTAATATTACAATTTTGTATGTTTTATTTTCAGTAGACACTGTATAAATATGATGGTGAAGCTTATTCTGTTTACACATATACATTCATGAGGAACGTAGCTTTTTATTGATGTCATATAAATGGTGAAAAGAGAAGTATAAGTGGGGTTATAACGCGATTTACTCCCCTCATCTCACATTTTTTTAGTATTTATATCATATCTGTGGCTTAGTTTGTCTGTCAATATAACTTTTCACGTTTGTGTCAAACGTCTCAAATCTTCTGTGAGTTCAAACACAACGGACGAGCGTAGTCCATCACTGAAATTGTTATATAAATGATTGTCGTACGCTACCAATCATTTTTTTTCTCCCAGTTCGGATGATATTTTCGTGAAATGATGAATCCTGAATCCAAAATAATTCTTTAGTACGTTATAGGTCACGTGGCATTTTTTTTTATATGCCAAGGGGATAAAATATGTGATCGATGTATACATACATATATTACTCTGACGAACGGGAGAATTCCGCGAGTGAACTTATTGCGTCACGACGCATCGCATCCAATCCGAAAACGAGAGACGTTCGTCATGTCGCCCCAACGATCATTGCGATACCACATCTACACGTCTTTTATTGGATTAATCTCGATATTGGTCTCTATGTGTTATATATTGGTTTGAGGGTCATGAGAAGGAGAAATAGTGTCAAAGGAATTGGAAATCGTATATATGTTCAGCGAGCATATAGATAACGAGAATGGTGACAGGAAAATGAATTAACTTCAGATGTTGCTTGGAATATTTTTTTTTCACGATGGAATACTTCGTGATTTGAATTTTCTCTTTCTCTTATTCTTCATCATCATGTCAATGAAGTGAAGATAATCGGTCTATTATTGCTTGAAATCCTGGGGATTCGATGCTGAAAATATTCTATACAAGTGTGTGAAATGTCTTGTGGATGAGATATGATATTTAAGTGATGGGAAAAATGGGTGATGGGTGAGGAGTTATTGAGGTACCAAAGCTGTTCATATACTGTGGTATAAGAAGAAGGGTGGGACGTAGTTGCTCACGGGGGTTGTTTGGTGAGTGCGCGAGGTGTCTGTTGATCCTTGCTTGATGCGACCTGTTATCCCTGGGGATCGACGATCGATTCATCATGACTCGCACACGACGTGTTGGCGTTGTAGAATGATAGGCAATGATGTTGCCAACGTCTTTTACGTATACATATATACATACGTGTATCTCCAAACGTGTCCATATCTTATATTGGCGAACGAGAACGAGCATCGTTATTACGTCAACAGAATACTTGAGAGATTTTTTTTATGATCTAGGTAAATTCGTGTTGTATCACATGAAAAATTACTGTATCTTCTTGACGATTATGCTCTCGTTCGATTCTACAGTCTACTCCAATGTGTCATGGGATTTTTACATTTGAAGTTAGAGAGATTATCGTAGTTTATAATATTTCGCTTAATTGGATAACGTGAAGGGGAATATGCTAGAGAATGAATTGCATTGATCGTCATGTGAAGATTCTAACAAGTTGCGATGTATCGTCAACCTTAGCAGTGTTGTTCGAATTGTTGAATGCTGACGGACTCTTCGGCATCATCGTAATGAAATTGGCACTATAAATTCTTCGTGTATATCACGTCGTGAGAGCGTCATTCTTATGTATGTATGTGTGTATATATACATGAAGTCCATTAAACGAAGCTGTCCTCGAGCCTTAACTATATCTAAACTCCTCTCGGCATAAAGTGTCTTCACCAAAGTTTCACTAGAGCACTCAAGAGCAGGTGCCACTCTCGTATAAGAAATAAAATCTAAGGATTTACATTGTCAAAGGCCTTTGAGGTCATATCCATTTCATTTTATATGCGCATGCATCGGTATATTTAAATTTAATTAAACAATATATTCATAAAATTTATATTTTTTCGGATTACATGCGTGAAAAATATTTTTTTTTCATCAGTCCAGGGGTTTTAATAAATTTTATATTGAATTTTTAACATGAATGAAATTGTACAAGAAATGAATTTTTCTTGTCCGTCGCGACTACATTGCGGGTATACACTGGGGTGCTTTTAAAAGCTCAGAAAAATACCTATCGATATATTGTACATAGAATATATATTTTTGTATATACGGATATTATATATAGCCATATGTATATGTATCGTTTGCCAAGTTTTTTGCATCACCCGTGTGCTTTTCTACGAAAGCAATATATTGATGTTTAGCAACCAATAAACGGATCCTTCAAAGAGGGCTTTTACGGTAAAGCGGTGCTTTGCCATGGCGGGTATGGCCTCAACGAATATCTATACAGAGCAAAAGCTTTAGATATATACTTTAACGGCACACCAACTGAAGCACACCGCTTTTACGGCACAAAGTAAACGCATTTATAGAGTCGTTTTGGTCGGTGCCTTCTCTCCCGGTCCACTTGCATTCGCTCCTGTGCGAATATACATTTATGCCAAAACACAACGATCTTTCTTGTTCAATGCTATTTTTTTATGATAATGTTTGTCAATACGATTGCTCGCGCTAGTTTACATCATGTTTTTGCCCTGATTTGTCGATGGTTTCATAAAGTATCAAACGTCTCTTGCATCGTTCACCCTGATGCATTTTTTCCTATTTGATTTTGAGTGATGGCTGAAAATAAATGGAGACTAGAAAAAAAAAACATAATTTCATATACATCCATGGTGCAACAGCAGCAGCAGCAGTGGCACCAATGTCACTGGCAGACGACGCATATTTTTCAGCAGTATGACGAAAAAGTTATGCAATCTGTAGCCAAGAGCATATCCTTTGCCATGTCATTTTTTTTCCCGTCTTTAAAAATTATTCTCTCCACTCAATGTGCAGTTTTTTATTATGTATCTTGTGACCGTAAAAAATTCTCACCACTTGCAAAGCACTTGAGTTAGTTCAAACTATATACTTTTCGCTCGCTATATCGCGTCAAACATCACACGATGATGTGCGATCGTCACGATGAGATAAGATGGTATACATCACACGCTCGACTGGACACTTCCATCGGTGGAATGAAAGAGCAGAGAGAGAGTCTTTTGGCGGCATTCGATGTTCACGCGCCGCAACGATAATGTTCCATTTATATGTGTCGTGTCGTCGTCGTCGTCGTCGTCGTCGTCGTCGTCATCGTCTTTTCGTTGTCGTCGTAGTCGTTGTCGCCACAGACGTTCGCATTTCTTGCTATCTTGTCTCATATATATACTCCACACTTCTCGCCTTATACCTTTTTATGTACCTGTTTATTTTTTACCAATATCGTTGTATATTTTCTTTCCTTTCAACTGATTCGGATTATCAAACAGGAGACATATCCGAGAAACGTGGATTGATCTTAATTCAATCCTCTTTTGCTTTGAATCATCATCAACCGAAAATGTTTGGCGTCATTCAATAAATTTCCTGCTAGTGCTAGTGCAGTGTACCGCGCCCTTCTTCCGAAATTCTTTCGTATATATCTCTCTATTGGAGAGAAAAAACCATGAGGAAATCCTATTGCAAAAGCTCTTTTTACCCAGTATATACTTGTGGCAATATAAGATCCTAAATCATCATGAACTCTGGAAGTGGAGAGAAGGAAAAAAGAATTCTTCCGGAGCAGCATGAGGGGTCCAGTGTATTTTCTATTATCCATATTGGCGACAGGAGGACGCGCTGAAAGAGATGGGAAGAAATTTCTCTGCGATTTAGTGGCACTGGAGGGGAAGTGTGGGGGACAAAAGGACATACAGGGTAGCTGCATAAAGGGCCGTAGAGGGTATATGTGGGTGCGGCTGTGATGCTCCGTTACATGTACATGAGAAAATACGCGTGGTGATCGTTTGGTCGAGCGTCGTTGGTGGGCAGTGGCGTTTGCTTGTGATATATGTCTCGGACCAGCCACCGTTTCGCTATATACCCTCTGTGACGCTGGAAGCCACGCGCGTTCCACAACCCCCTCGGCCCCCGTTGTGGCGCACGCGGGGTCGAATAGAGAAAACCTGAGACCAGAGTGCTATTGGTTGTGCCTTTACTGACGTTTGACCAACCAACGCCCGTCCTGATAACGCTGCTGCTTTACGTTCTCCGCCTCCTCAAGACGCTTCGTCGAATCTAGCCACCCCCCAAGAACTACTATGACCGAGAAAGACGATAGAAGAGAGATAGAAATGCAAACTGCCTCGTAGACTTTGCGATGCTTCTGCTTGGCTACATCCACTAGAGCCCTGGATTTTCAAGCTGGATCCGCATATCGACGATAAAGCTTTGAGATTTGAACAGAAGTCTGCTGAAATTTCGGCTGCTTTCTCAAGTCTCACTGAATACTTTCACGCCTTTTTATCTGCCAGTTTGATTTTAGGGTCAATAATTGATGGAAACATGTAGGGAACAGTTTGTTGATTTTCATTATGCTTCCGTTTCATGTATTATGGTATTCATTATTCCATATACTTTCACTGGTTGTTAAAGTTCCTCCCATTCAAACCATATCCATGACGTTGTAACTGAAACTTTCTAACACTCATAATTATTTTATCAGCAGGTGATTAAATTCCGCACCAACCTGACCAGTAATTCTTATTCTTTCCCTCAGAATGGAACATATAATAAAAAATGATATAATGATAGCAGGTGTATTGTTGGTAATTGTGAGGAATCGGTAATTGTACAATACTTCCGAACGAAAAAAAAAAGTAGGGATAATAAAGTGACCAATCGCTGGCTTTGAAGACGTAAGGAAATTCTAAAAATTGCACGAACAAGACGACAGAGATGATGAGCGATTCGTAAACATGCAAGTATAAGTAAAGAGAGTACATAAATATATAACGTATGTGTGCAAAGTTATAGTTGGTTACGTGAAGGAACTTGCAATGTAAGTGGTATAATGGTGCAGCGCTCAGTTGACAAGATGAAGGGCGATGATAAGGGTCTCTTCTCATGAAAAAAGAGGAATAGCAGAGGGTGCGTGACCGCAGCACTGCGTGACGCGTGTAATAACCGTGGCACTGTTCTCGCACGCACCCCAGTTATAAGGAATACCACAAAATGAAACACATACAGTTAATACACCGTGTGCCCGGTGATCGTGTATACATACATAAGTGTATGAGTTTAGAATGGCCAGCGGCATGGCAGGTGCCCTCTCACCCAACACAATGTTTCCTCATAAATACCCCCATTGATTTTCCAACCTTGCAGTCATTATTATATTTACTCAGATATATCTCATATTTATGAATCGGATATAAACGATGTACATCGATAAGGATATTCAATCGCCGGTACATGTACATTGTAAAAATGTTATCTGTAATTAGATGCAATATAAATAAAGGAAAAAGAACAGTTAATGCAGTGTAAATACCAAATGAATATATCGTGCGAGACCATTATCGATACCATTCGAACACATTCGCGATCAGGAGGATTTTAATTGCACCCAATTGATAAACTGGGGAATTTACAAACGTGCATTAGCAACCATATATCGTATATATATCGTATTCACCTGATTATTGTGTGTATACACATACAGAGAATTTACTCACGCCATCGGCGCATGGACCACGGAATCGGACACATATTTTACAGCGTCGTGGACCGGATTACAAGATTAATTACCATTAGATTACATAATTAATTAGTCAATTAATGCAACGAGGCGTAACGTCTGCTTGTCGGTTTGGTTTGCATCACCGTCATCCGTCAACGATCAATCGCATTCTGGCCATCATCCGGTGTAACCTGCCAACTCCCCTCATCCTCTATATAATTCTGAATCTTGTCATCATCATCATCTAGAGTGGTTTGTTATATAGTCGTTTTAATTATAATCACAGAGTTGTGGCACTGTATTTCCATGCACATACATACGTGATTGTATATCGTGTTGCGTCACTGATGCGTGGAACGTAAAGAGTGAGAGGCAGACACAGAGAGAGAGAGAGAGAGAGAGTTGCTCTCATCATTTAGAATGCAGTCAAGCTTGACCAAATTCACATTCGAGGAAGCAAAGCAGTGAATCTGTACAATTGTATCGGTGAAATTTGTTGAGCTTAGCGATGATTCTCTATGGATTATATATGCTCGTACGTCCTTCCTATTTCTATCTATTGTCGCGATAATTGATCGTGATCGTTAGTCAACTGCTGTGATAGATATATATGTTGTTTCTACTGGGAGATTATTTGCTGTGACATTGCGTCATATTCTCTCTGATAATAACGCGTCATCAACCAGGTAGATGAGTTAGACTGATGATTGTCCATGGATGTATGGTGATAATTGGAGCTTCGTCGCAGTTTATGGAACATTATGAATAAGTGATTTTGGTTATTGTGGGAGATAAACATGAGAGGAATGAAAATGTTGAAAAATGTCAATTGATGAGATGGATGGGAAAAAATTCTTAACTAAGAGTAATAGGAACACTACTTGCAGGAGTGATGTTATGCAATGTCATATGATTTAATTCACACATCAGGATAATTATTACGACTGTGTAATCAATGCAAGATGTATAGAAATGAAAGTTGTAATTTGAGGAGGACTTTTATGGGCACATGAGGGTACACATCATAAGGTGAATTAATTCGCAACATTTAACTGGAAGTTAGCAGCTATAATTGTCATTCATTTTCATGTCTGATGATTTTATCGGTTTTATTATTTGGTCCATTACTTACTCAATTAGTTCTCATATTGGATATTTGCGTGTTTATACACTGATTTCTCTGTCATATATTCAAACAGGTTGTTTCATGTGCATGAGACATAATTTGGATGTACTTCAAATTGAGATTTCGTATGTATTTGAATGCAATATATATTTTGCGGTTTTGTGGAGAAAAAGAGGGTTATTCATATACAATGCAAATTATTATTTGTAAATAATCTTCATTTCATTCCTTCCTGATGGTACGCGTAATTTGTAACAGATTCGTACGCATAAGTACGTCGTATCTCATCCATCACGTGAATATATCTTATGTATAAGAAGGTTGGAGAGAAAAAAAATTGTGAGCGCAAAGTGAGCAAGAAAGATATGCGAGTAGATGTATATAAACGCGATTGAGTTACGTTGATTTTATTCTGTTTTTCAGTCTACACCCTCTACCACCCTCTGATGCTTTGGTTTTATTTCTTATTCTGACAGACATACAAAGTTTATGGTGTGGGGGATGCGCACGTTGTGGCTTGGATTAACATCATTGCGATTTTTTAAGTAGGCAATTTACTAATTCAGCAGTTCGATCTTCTTTTATATACTCTGTATCAAACCAAAGAGAGATTTATTGTTCAACCTGCTGGTTTCATTCGATTGCGGGTGATTTAATACCAATGCCAATACATTACTACATCCTAATGTATTTCCATCATTATTGTTCTTCTCTTTCATTTTCTTAACACAGTGAGAAAATTGTACTGTTGTACTTTCAGAATCATTCAAGATATCTTGATGAATCACAGTCATAATCGAGATGGATTGTTATAGCACTGAATGAATGTGAAAAAAAATCGGATTCATTTAGCAACGACACGGATGATGAGATCTGAAACCGCTTATTGAGAATTTATTTGACACACTCAACGCAAATCGTCACGCGTCATGAGTTTCATCCACACGCGCATTTACACATGCATAACAAATGCAAGTGAATGTTGTGTAATATATTTTATCATTATGACATTTTAGGGGTGGTCTTCTCGTTTCGCTTCGTAGAACACGTGAGAATATTCCTTGGAATTCTATAAGACACAATCTTTTTAGCAATTTGACATTTGATTTCCCTCAAAGAAGTTATTAATTGAATGTATTAATGGACATATGAATCAAAGAAAAAAGACCACATTGGTATATTGATGTGGCAGAGCCACCACGACATGCCACCATTAAAGAGTAGACGATATGATTGTCATATATATATAGTGGGTTATGTAACTAGAAGGGATTCGATTCAACGACGATGGGGGTGGCCCTTGGTATGCCATCGGATAATGGCGGAGTGTTGCAAGTGGTAATGGCTGCCCCACGGGACAACATTTCTACGGTGAAATGATCGGGTCGAGGGTTCACCCTCATTCTCTATCTGAGTTTAACATACAGAGGCGAGAACAATCCTCGAAGCACTCGTTAGCACCTCCTAACTTTACCCAGATCGACATACTTATTGTTTCTTGTTCCCAGCTCCTCTTATGAATCTCTTCATCGTTTCCATTTTTTCTTCAATAAATCAACATCTCATCGACACAAATATCTGCAAATATTTCTCTTATTGTGAAAATTTAGTAAGACTCGACAGATTTTTTATTCTGTTCCTTCAGTCTCTCACGTTCGCATGAATTTTTTTTTTTTTTTTTTGAAAATATCTCCGAGAACTTGTTTCCATTACTGCCTTAGGATGAAAAAGAACAGAACTAATATATAACACTTGACATCAATTTTAATGCACAACCTTAATGGTTTTCTCGATTAAAAATATATTTTATTCACCCTTACTTAATATCCCCGACAACTCAAATTATAAATATACGTCGAGAAATATGTCTTTCATATCCTTCTCAAACTTAGAAAGAGGTTACAGTCAGCTTGGTAATCATGATCTCGCGTGACATCGAACGATATTGCCATCACAGGGTGACTATTACATTGAGCGAATATAGTTCTTGAGATTGTGATAGCGTCACAAGAACATACGTTGGTCGGCTATCAGAGTTCCAACTGCACATATATATAT
>JABMBR010006064.1:0-11748 GCA_018881525.1 Meteorus sp. PSUC_FEM 10030008
TAATTAATATTAATTATTGTGTGATTGTTGGTTAATGCGAGCGATAAATATCAGCGATATGTGTAAAACACATACGAGTGTAAATGTGTGTGAGAATTTATTTAAGCCGACTCAGACACTAATTCGGTTTTACATTTCAGTGCGATTGTGAATCGGGAGTTAACGACGCCGAAACGTTATATGGATTTAATGAAAAGGAGAAGGGAAGAGATGGGTGAAATAAAAAATGCAAAACAAATCTTCCATAATCTGAAACAAAGCCTGTTCGTGTTTGGATTCGTGTTCTTACAACACAAGGACCCCACACATTGTTGAAATGAATATGAAAAATTATTTGTTGCGTTGAAATTAATTCACGAACAATTGTCAATTGATTTAAATAATTGTTGTTCGCAATTTATTGTTATTGTATGTGCAACATAAATTTTATAAATATTTCCTTGTAAATACTTACACATGCGAGATGTAATTTCGGTGATGCACAAATGGTATTTGCTGCTGAATAGCCTCTGTGATTACACGAAAGAAATGTTCACAACTGCGATAATGGGATAGTGCCGTTAATAATCTCTCGAATCTGTATAAGCAGCGCCGCGTTTACGACACCCCAACGGGTCGTCGAGGTCAAGGGTCTCTTTTCTATCTCCCTTACTCTCCCTCAAATAATGACAGACGTGTCACGAGTATGTCTGAACACTTGAGGCGCGTGTCGCACATACCATAAAGATGACTGGTAGCACAAAATCCTGATCGAAAAAAAAATTTTTAATATGACATAAATATTTATAAATTTTCCATAATTTTTCGTGGATACAATTCATAAAATTATTCAGCCATTCGTACATTAAATTTTATTACAGCAAAATACAACAATGAGAATAATAGAAAATGAATTGTTGTCTCTGTTGAAAATCTGTTGAAAAAATAAATGAAAAGAATGTTGAATGTCGAGGCTTATTAAAATTCCACGTTGTATTTTATACAAAAAGATTTTTTCGCTTTTTATTTTTTATTCAACTGCGTTGTGGAACGGAGGATTTTAAAGTAAGGCGCCATGTGGATTGTAATGATAAGACCATTTGCAACTGGAGAAATAAAAGGAGAAAAATGGAGAAATGAATTGGGTAGATCCTCGTAGCCATGTAAAGTTGTCTAATCTTGCTGGATCTGTGTACTCCCGCGCTTTTATATTACTGTTGAACTGCTGAACTGTGGGAAAATAATGTTTTTGGGAGTATCACGTATGTAAACGAGATACTTCAATGAAAAGAAAGTGCAGTTGTACATTGAGAAATATCTGTTGAGGTCCTGATATGTTAAATGTATTGGATTAACAATTTAAATTGACTAATCATCGTCAAAATAGTGACAAAATAATTAAATCATAATTTCAAAATTAATTAAAATTAATAAACAAATGAAAATGTATGTGAAAAATTTTTTACATTTATGGTTATGCAAGTTTGTTTGTGTTTGTGTGGGAAAAAAATGTACATAACCTCGTTACCGATTTTTGTTTTTACAGTCGTCGTTATGTCAGTGAAAAAAAAAAAAAAAAAAAGGATGGGAATGAGAGAAAAAAATTTCAGAACGATTCTCTTGTTCATCACGAGAGCAACTTGGCACAGTGCCACATTCGAATTAACTTAACGAATACGTGAATGCATGTCTGTCACATGTATGAGTGTGTTTGAAATAAAAAAAAAATTAGAACGTTCTCATTGAATTCAGTAGATTGATTGAGATTAATTTCATCAAATCTGCCAGTCTCAATTCCTTTTTTTTTTTCATCCAACTAATTTTCCATCTGTCAATTCACTTTGTCAACTTTAATTTCCAACGATTTTCTATCACTGATATTTTGTTGCTTAATAAAAAAATTGATTTACCATAATTCCAACGAGCGCGAGAAAATAATTAAATAGGAAGTGATGCATTGAGATTTTATTCGTTTACAGAAAGTCTGGGAAAGTTTCCGGTTTTCACAACGTCATTTTCCAATAAGTTAAAAATCAATTGAAACCCACAAATGTTCTTTCATATTAAGAATAATTTTATAAAGTAAATAAATCAATAATGAATTGAATGATGAAATGAAACGAAGGTAAAATGATATAAAAGAAAAATTATCCGAAGATATGAAAAGAAATTCGCAGATTTATTGCAACATTGACCACCCGGATGTGCACATAAATATCTCAAGTGAAGAATACAACTGACAATTATACGGAAAATGATAATAGAGAAGGAAGAGACAGATGAGAACACACACACACAAATACATACAAACATACAATTGGTCCCGGAACATTTTGTTTGAATTATTTACGAGCTAACGTTGGTGATGTTCATTGTCATTGGTTGAGGTAAGAGCCACCGGTGTTTGGAATCCTCTTTTCCGGTATATTTTATATATATTTGTAAAAAATTCCAGCAATGTCTACGAATACGTTGGTATCTGTCTATATCTGTGAATTCCATTGCAAAAAGTCCATTGAAAATCGACTCAACTTCTCTATTTTATTTATTTGAATTTGTTTAATTCTTCTCTACTCATTTAATTCTTTCTCTGCTTATTCCCGTTCATTTCCTAAATAAATTCCTATAAAAATATAATGGAAGAAAAAAAAATCAGCAAATTTATTGAGTCCCTGATTATTTTATGTCTTTTCATCTTCACCTTCGGCTTTAATTTCGTTCGTTTTTATTTGATAACAGTTTACACCTCTTTATCAAAATAAATTGGCGATAATATTGAAATATTTATTTTAATGACTTCACCTTCGAGCGTTGTGTTGATTATTTTTTCTCATTAGTGAACGATTAAATTGATGATTTGAATAATTTCCGTTAAACAAACACAATTTTTTTCTACAATTTTATCTGGTTCCTGTGTAACATTTGTACATTTAAATAATTCGATATTTCAGGTGTGCATCATCATTAAAATTCAATCTCACTAATTCACATTTTTAAATTGCCCTCGATCATAATTTTGAGATAAGAAAAATTTTTTCGTTGCTCCATTCATCAACCACAATGTCCATAGCACTCTTACATGCAACCCCACACACAAATTGAAAAATATAAAAAAAAAAAGGAAGAGAGAAAAACGTTTCCAAAGACGTGACCGCTCGATTTTTAAGATCAAACACTCAACTGAGTGTGCAATGGGTGAAAGAGTGCCGACATATTTTTTCTTCAAGTAAAAAAAAAAAATTCTTCACAACGAAAAAGTAGTTGAGAGAGTGGGGACAACGTCGGCAGCACTGATTTTTTGACATTATTTGGTGAACTCTTGAAAGTGAGGGGGGAAAATCAACGGTTTGAGGAAATTGGAGTGGTAAGACGTGTCCCCCCTTCCTTTTTCTCATCTTTTTTTTACTTGCACAAAGGGTAAATAACTTACGAGAGCAACTCACCATTGTTGAGATTTGTTTGATTTTTAGTCTGCGTTCGGAAGATGCGTCGGAATGTCTGAAAAGAGGACGAACTGTCGTAGAAAGAAAAAAAAAATACACTAGAAATAAATTGAAGAAAAAAAAGTCAATCTGAGATTGGAAATTTTTTATTCCTCTTCTCTCCAGAGTTATTTTCCGTTGATGAAATTAAGGGTGGTAAGGGACATACATTACATTTAAAATTGATATTTTATTGTCGGCGTAATAAAAATTTTTTTTCTGATTTAATCTGAATTTCAGAAGCATCTGAAATGTCAACGTGGCTCAATCATGTTTGATATTTCAATTCGAGTTTGTGTGTTTTCGTATTTTTTTCTTTTTTATCCAACTAAAAATCTTGAATAATTTTGTTTTATTATTTTTGGTCGGAGTTAATTAAGTCACTGCGATGGCATTTAACGACCGGCTGAGACGTTCATACAGACACGAGTAAATATGGGGACCTACGCACGAGACTTCCAACGTATAAAAAATTTGGGAAGGGAGGTGGTGATAAGGTGGGAGAAGACAATAAATTAGTGACTTTCTACACTCAAACAATTCATCATGGCCTCAAAACGATCGAAATATTTTCTCCACTTTGTAAACAAATTTTCAGGTATTTTTCTTCATTAATAATATTTTTATCATTTTTCGATTGTTGAATGTAATATTTATTCATCCATTTAT
The DNA here is from genome assembly GCA_018881525.1 of Meteorus sp. PSUC_FEM 10030008. Taxonomy (NCBI): domain Eukaryota; kingdom Metazoa; phylum Arthropoda; class Insecta; order Hymenoptera; family Braconidae; genus Meteorus; species Meteorus sp. PSUC_FEM 10030008. The sequence continues at coordinate 4,131 of JABMBR010006064.1, forward strand.
TTATTTATAAATGTAGTTGACAATTCTCCAGCCTCTCGGAATCGTTTTCACATCCGTCCGCATCATTGTTATCCATAAATCCATTCGATTCTTCATCTGCAAACCGCTGGCCAACTTGTGATTACGATTATTCATGGTAGGGTTGGATAGGGGAGAAAACGTTGGATATTTCGATCTTCTTTTGCGTGATATTATGCTTAATAGACATACAAAAACGAGCAGACTTTATAAATTCTTTTTTTTTGCTTTTTTATCATTTTTTTCCATTTAGTCGTGGCGTTACAATACCATTATTACAATACAATACATTATATGTTATATTAGTTGTCCGTTATTAAATTATAAGCGTCGGATTTACGTTTTTTTGTATTATTTGTGTGTTTTTTTTTTTCATTTTTTTCTCGTTTTACCCTTAAATGTTTCTTGTTACTTTTTCTCTTTTTCATTTCTATATTATTTTCTGCTTCTCCCATTCTGATTCGTCATTCAGCTGCTGTTTATAATAATCGATTGTATCCAAATGTATGAATGAAAAAAGAAAAACATGAAACAACATTAAATTTGTATTCTTAATTTGAAAAATATGGAATGAAGCATGAACAACTATTGAGTATTTTCAGATGATGAAATGATGAGAAGAGAAGAAAAATTTACAAATGCACAGTCGTAGTGAATAGAGAAAAATCGAAGAAACAAATCGCCAAGAAGAGAGCAAAAATTATTTCAATCGTACAATTGGAAACCAAAAAAAATACCACACAACCAATTATAAATATTAAATCGAAGAAATAAAATGCGGAGAGAATTTTCTTTTGTTCAGTGTCGTATCATTATTCCCTCTTTCATTTATTAAATTTTTAGTATCTAAAAAATTTTATCTCTAATGTTTCTTTTTTTTAAATAAATAGAAGCTACCTCAGCAGCGTATTTAGCTGAGTCCATTTTTTTTTCTTCACTTTCATTAATTTTTATTCCATGTCTGTTTCCATTTTGTCATTTCTCTATTGAAATTGGGAGTTGGAATGGCAGAATCGCCACTGCGTCAATATTGTTTATTTATTTATTTATTCATCTATTTATTCATTTTATTTTTTTGCATTTTCTCATTGATTTTCTCTCTTCCACCTATAACCTAGTAATACAGTCTGCAGTAGCGTCCTAAGGATTAAATTCAATTTAACGTTATATTTTTGTTTCTGTTTTGTTTCATTATCTCAACTTGTTCTCATCCTTTCGTTATTATTTTTTTTTATATTACACACAATCGTTCAGTAAAAAGAAAAATAACGCAAAAATTATCAGTCACACACATACAAATATTCTCTCACACATTGAACCACTCACCCTCCCTCGTCTTCCATCTCTACTTCAACTAAAGAGAAAAAAAAATCATCCCCCAACATACCACATCATTAATTCTTATTTGTTTCATTTTTTTTGTATTATTTGTTCCTTGTTTATCTATTTGTTTTTGTTCATTCGATAAATTTTTCAATAGAAAAATTAAAAAATACTTTGGGCACCATACTGAGAGGGTGATTTAACGTCGCGAAAATTATTCAATACAATAATAGAAGAATAAATGGAAAAATCAATTAAATGTGAGAACATTCAGGAGGAAGAGAATAGAAAATTATCAGAAAATAAATACAACACACACGAAATCTTCATATTTTTCTCAATTTAAAAAATTTCACCTCTAACTAAATAATTATTAATTACCTCTTCTCATTATCTCGCGATGTTTTTTCACCCTCCAAGATGGTCGTACAAGTTTACACATATTTATATATATATTCATCATGCAAATATTATTAAATCCACAAAAAACTACAATTGCGCGTGTGGCATATTTCAATTATTATTATTTCTTTTTCCATCTCTTCTTCATCCATTTCAATATTAATTATTATTTTATATTTATCATTTTATCCAGGTGTTAAATGCGGTTGTGATTACGTTTATCATCACACACCAACATTAATTTTAGCCTGAATAAAAATCGGGGTGGCTCCCACGTCACAGGAGAGGCAGTCTTGGATCGGTAAGCCATTATTACATTTGCTTTTATATTCATCCCTTTCTCTCAATAGCTCAATGATAAAACGAACAATACTATGAGTTTGACAAAAGGACGAAGAATGAAATCGACAGTATCGAGAAAAAAAAATAAAACAAAAAAAAAATAGAATAGAATGGAAATAAATAAAATAATGGCTCAATATTTACTCATGTCAACAAGACGACTGTTGTGTTGTCGTCTTCGTGGTATGACAGTGAGTTCATCATGTGATTGCTTCAATCGATTCGACGAGTGTCGATGACGATGTGTCGTTATTGAATCTCTTGGATTATCATCCGATTGTAATAAATTTTTTTTAGTCCTGTGTGACAATAATTGTTGATGAATTTGACGTTGCTGTTGATGTTGGGACTGTTGATGATGATGTTTCCTATGAACTACATCTCGTCGATGATCACCAGGTGCATTACCAGTCATCCAATCATTGTGATCATTGATACTGAAACTCGGATTGTATTTCATAAAATTGAAACACTCTTGACGACCGCGTTGTCCTTTTATTGGCTTGCCGTACTTATTAAAGCCAAGATATTTAGTGCTGTCTACTGCGCTACGATACCTCAAATACGGTCCATTATAAGTCTCATAAAATTGACACATGGCGTCCCTCTGTTTTTTCGGCTGTAACAAAATAACAGAAACAATTGTTCATCATCCGAAAATTTTCGAAAAATACAGAGTGGCAATTAGGAAAAAATTTTACCAGAGCGACGGGTTTCCAACGTTTATTGAAGCAAATGTATCGCTGAGATTTCTCAGCGAAGATATACAATTTCCTACTGAAATCGTCCGACTGTGTCGTCAATTTTTCTGTAATAAAAAAAAACATTTCAACTTGGTTAATTCATGGTCACAAATCAATTCGACAGCTCAATTGACGTCACAATGACCTCATTACAATTATTAACCTCACCAATGAATATCCCTCACATATTTCTTCTCTCAAATAATGCATCATGACAAACATGCCCACATTATTTCATCTCTCCGCTGAATAAATTTACAAAATTCCCCATCAAATTTCAACACCAAAACCTCGAAAATATCCTTTTGCAAACACATACACATAAATAATGTGCATGTGCGAATGTCTTATAAGAAAGAAACAGGGTGTTCGCGCCTTACTTAAAGCAAAAGGAATTTCTGAGAAACGAACTTGGGTTTATGGTCGTTGGGTTTCTTCTCTCTTTCTATCTATACATATATACATACACGTATGGGATTTATCCTGGGATTCTTGCGCACTTTGCCACAACGCAGAGATGAAAAAAAAAGTGTCGAAAAAAAAAGATGATGGAATGAACAGAGAAAAAAATATAAAATACTGAAGAGAAAGATGAAGATGACGATGATGTTCCTAGGTACACTGGCTAGTGCTAATGAAGCAGGACAGACAAGAGAGTACGAATATGGCGGGTGTGTGTACTTTACCACTTAACAACCACCCAGTAGGTACCCAACAATTCAACCATTCGTGTATGTGTGTGAGGCGAAGATGTGTCTTGAATAATACAGAGTCAATGTCATCTTGGAAACAGGAGAAAAAAAATTTATCCAACAATTTTATATCATGTGAAATATTTCTTTCACTGTTTTGTTGATTGTGAAATTTTTTATTCATTTTACATGAGTCACTCGATGAATTTTCGAACAGTAAAATTAACCAGAATGTCAATTAAAATTTTCATTTCCTTTATTTTAATATTAAAAATTATCCGACATTAATTTATTGTCCAATATTGAAAATGTCAAATTACCACGACACAAAAATTCTCCATTTTTAATTCCATCATGAAAAAGAAACGAAAAATATTCTCTCAATCACGAGATAAATTAAATAAACGTAGAAGCCTGAGGAATTTATTACAAATGTCATTATTATTTTCACAATCATCAGAACAACTTTGAGAAATTCTCAAACAACTAACGAAAAATGCTCCCGGATTAAAAAAAAAAGTAAACTAATCAAAATAATTTATCTCATCATTTTCTAGATTCGAACATAAACGTAAAATGAACGAAAAAAAAAAAAAATATAATTATGTACATATTTATCCAATGACCACACACAAACTAACAAAAATCCACACATCAGTTAAAAGAGGTGAGATGTGTTTTGAATGAGAAGGGAAAAAGACCAGGGTGGCCCATTTGACTCATTCTCTTGCCTCGTTAAATTCAAGTGGTATTTTTTTTTCCACATCGACATTGGAATATCAAGAATGTCCCCGAACTGCCTCGTAAATGTGCATTCTCTCATTCATATAATTCCATCTCACTCATTCACACATTTATTTTCCACATTATCCAACCGTGGAGAAAAGTCTCAATCTTTACAACAACTTCCACATCAAATAACATTTAATTCCCCTCGGATTTTTAATAAAATTTTGTTCTATCTACAACTAAATGGACAAAAATAAAAGCAGAAAATTAATGAATAAATGAAAAATAATTCAACAACCATTCCGACAATTAATTCGTAGACGCTTTCATTAATTAATTGAATATACATCTGTGGATGCGATGCGGGACGCCGATTGCACGCGCGTCGGGTGCCTTCACCAACGCCATATGCAATTTGTTCTCGTGCGCCCTCCAGGCAACATTTGCTCCTGGTATTTATTTATACATATTATTTTAATGTACATGGCGCTACTTCTCAATGCAATATCCATCTGAGTATTCCACGAAAAAAAAGGGGAAAAAAGAAAATTATTCAAATAGATGAATAAAAAGAACCAAAGAAAGATAAATAATGAATTGAAGTGGAATAATAAAAATTTGTATACCAATATAAATAGAAAATTGATCTGGAATCTTTATCAACTAATGCAATCAAGAATACGTCTTGCATATTGCAATTAATTATAAATTAAAAAAAAAAAGAATTAATATTTATTAACATGAATTATTTCTCATGATTTTATTTATTGGTATTGCTTTTGGGCTTTCTTATTTTATGATAAATGTTGAGAATGAATAATCGAGGCAATTGTTGAGATAGAATTGAGATTGGAATACAATTTTTTTTATTGATTTGTTGTAGTGATGTTTTGATTATTATTGTTTTTCTTTTTTTTTTGTGGGAGGCCTAATACACGTTCGGAGCTGATCGAAGCCGCCACAAGATTAGAGGGTGCCAAATGAATTAAAAGCCAATTTTAATCAAAAAGCGGGGCACGGACTTTTAGACACGATTACCGACGGATAATAACTGCAAATGGGAGGAGCTATTTTTTGGGGAATTTTTTTTTGTGGGGCACACGAGAGGTCACGTTGAATAAAGTGGAGAAAATAAAATAGGGTGCACGGGAAAAAATGATAATGAACAAAATTTTCCCCTAAATGAACCACCACTAGAAAGCTCCCGCTCTCCTATCGATTAGATCAGGTGGAAAAAATCCGAAAATTCACAAATAATTAAAAATTGTTGCACATCATAATCCAGCATAAAAAATTATAAACAAAATTGTATTAACAAGAGAACACTCCGTCACATATGGGAAGACTTGAGGAACGAGAATTCAAATAAATCAAATCCCATTGAGCACAGTAAAATAGCGCGCGAGCAAGTCGGCATTCACAAAAGATATTAATACACAAAAGCAAAGACTACGCGCGCAAAAAAAAAGAGCTAAACGCAGATGAATTGAGAGAATAAAGTGAACGTTGAAGAATACGAAGCTTGCTCTTGTTATGAACGTGTATACCAAGTGACCCTATCATTAACACCTAAACGGACGATTGGCTGCTGCACCTTTTTCTCCAACTCCATCTCCATCTCCACCACAATCTTCTCTTCATTCTCTACCACCAACTCTTCCCACTTTATTTTATTTTATTTCAACATTTATTTTTCCACCGTCGTTGCTCTTTCATCTAGACAAGGCTGAGAAGACGAACGATCACTCTCTCTCGTTTGAAATTTTACATTAAAACTTATATTGGACAGGTGAAGTCTGGTTTACTTCACTGACGCGATAATCACAAGTTGTAATACACCATACACCAGATTAATTAAATTCCTGTTTCCATGAGATATTAAATATGTTTATTAATAAAAATAAACAACAATCAATGCACAAAGATAATCATGCAAGAGGAAAAATATGAAAATTCAATCAAACGTAATAAATAAATTCGTGATAACTTACGGAAAGGTGCGATAAGATCGTCACGGGCCGTGGCCTTGACCGTACGACCAATCACGGTAATATTGCCGCTGCTGCAAGTCGAGTAGAGACTTACGGAGCGCACCATTGCCGGCACCGCCCCGCACATCACCACCTAGAAAAAAGAAAAAATCCCACAATTGACAAATCCACCAAATTAATCAGATTGAAGACAAAATTGTGGAAAATAATTAAAAACTCACCATCAGGAGGCACAAAATCTTCGCTAAGACGGCAAGCTGTGGTAACCTAAAATCATAAACAATAAAATTCGATTAATAAATAATGAAAGAATTTAATTTTCGGAATAATCAAAATGATTAATCAATGAATGAAAAAGTGATTTGACGCTCGTTATTATTTTTTTACTCTGTCGGATATATCGTGGATTAAATTTACGACATGATCGCTCATATAAATCGCCACAGCTGTATAATAAACATTACATATACATAAATAAATAAATATAAATATGTGTACATGATCAATAGAGTATATCATAGACAGTGAAAGAATTAAAAGTCATAATAACCCAGTTGCATGACTGCAACTGCGGTTTTGCCCAGTGTATCGACTTGCGTAACCAAAGTGCATCTCGTATTACTGCAAATATAACTGAGAAAAAGGTAAATCAAACTCGCCGACTTGACCCATTCAATGAAACATTGAACGAAAAAAAAAATCAACAATAAAGAAAAAATTCAAAAAATAAAATTGATCGACAGCAACATGAGCAAATTGATGATTTTCAATTATTTTCATTTCTCTTCTATCACAATTTGTATTAATTATTCAATACCTCATTATTTTTTATTTTATTTATCAATTTATCTCGCCTTATTACTCCATTCGTACAGCGGCAGAATAAATGGCGCAAAATTGTGTGGGCGAATATTTTTTGTTTGTTGATATTTTATTTTTCTCGTGGTGTACATTCATCACGCGTGGCTTTTGCGCCAGCTTGTGCACGCGCGACACGCATCAAATCGTAATGCACGCTTTTGCAAGCAAACGTACTGTTGTGCAGTATTACCAACCACACTACTACCAACAACAACAACAACAACAACAACAGCAACACCGCGAGCTCAGGTTTCGAGGTTTAATTGCACTGCCATACACACAGGAAATAAAAATGAAAAAATATTTTATTTATTTCTCATTTATTTTTGTACGAGTCTTTGACTTGAGGAAGTTGAGAAAGTCAATGTGATAAGGATTTTTCATGCAGTTTTGTTTAAAACAATTGAGAAAATAAAAAAATCCTGCAAAATAATCCAAAGTAAAATGACGGACGGAATTGTTCCTCTTCCCTCTGTTCTTTTCTTTATTTTAATTTTTCCTATTATGCACAATTTTT
>JABMBR010006065.1:0-11745 GCA_018881525.1 Meteorus sp. PSUC_FEM 10030008
TATATAAATACATACTTATATACTGTACTACGACTGTATCCTTTTTGTTGCCGCGTGCGCACCCCCACGCACACATAAATGCTTGGCAAATACGATTCACATGCCACCTCGACGACGTATTTGACGTAGTGGTAGTCGACGCGGCAAGAGGACACAGAGTTTACGATCGTAAGACGCCCGCGTGGCCAGACGATGAAGTGCAACCACGACGACAACGACGATGATGACGGAGGAAAAGATGAAGAGACTTGGATTCTTGGACCGCCAACAGTCTTTACTTGAGCTAAATGTCTTGTCTTTGATGATTGCGTCGCACGCGTGTGAGAAGGGATTAAATATGGAGATAGAGACAGATGGAAGAGAGAAAAAAAATGGGATAAAAATTGAAGAAGGTATTATGGTATACATATGAATTTACGGACACCAACCATGTTCAACGTCAAAGAGATGAAAATGAGATGAAGAGATAGTTATTTAAGAAGAAATATCGTTATAAAGTGCGTTGGGTTTATTGTACATTCGCAATGTCGGCGAGTTTACGGCTTTGTTGACACTGAGGCCAACTGGATGCATATTTGGCCTACTTCCCGGTTGCAATTTATGGCGACATCATCGTATAGTGTGGATGATATATCTTTTTGGAGATGTAGTGGTTGTAAGGGGTATGCGGATGTTTCAAGGAGTCATCAAGAGCTTGGATTGAGTGATTAATAACTGAACGATTGGGTTGGAGACATCAATACTGTTGCTAGGTGTTTTGAACTTATTTCGTCAATTAGATGAGTTGAAAAATAATTTTCATATGAACATTCAGCAGTTTCGTATCTAATTTTATTTCAAAATTCATTTTGTATTGTAGATCCAAGTACTCAGATGTTATAAAGCAAATTCTAACGGTTTCATTTCTTAGTAGCTAGGCATTTGTCATCTTTCTAACAGCAATGACACGCCATTTTCAACGGCATTTGTGATTAATTATCTGCTTGTGTTATTTAATAGACACGACTGGTTGACATAGAACGTCTAGGATCCGAACTTGCCAGAGTCTGGAACTATTTTCGATGTGGAATTGTCATGTATGGTGTTGGATTGTGCAAACATGTTCACACATCGAAGATACCACAGACACTGGATCATGGACCTGGGCCTTATTCATACCAATGATCATTGTTCATGGATCGGTTTTACCGTGAGTGTATCAAGAACTCCACTTGCTCGAGTGGAACTTCATCACAGGGAATAGAATTAAGTTTTCATGGAGGTATAATTATTTGAGAAATTACCTTGCAACTTCTACTGTTCGTTCACTAGATGAGATATATATTCAACTTCTATTTTTATAAATGTATCTGTATGTGTATATTCTCATAAAGTAATGAAAGACAATGAAAATGAGTTAATTGAGCTGAATATATTTGAGTTATATTGTAGAGTGCAATGAGCGAACAAGACAGTGGGAAAATTCGAATAATGAGGGAGAATTGTACTGGTTTAGTAGCTAAAAATAAATTTAATAGAGACGAGCTCATTGAGAGAAGTTGACTTGCAACGAATGCGCGTTTATATATATAATATAAAACTAACACAACATGAGATGAGTAGACGTTACTGAATTTCGGATACAGACACAAACGATGATGATACATAAAGTATGCATCATAGTGGCTTTGGTATATGTTGAAAGATGATATTCAAGGGTGGGTCATTGCCAATGATGCTACCATTTTACTCCCAAATTATTCTGTATTTATTTATTTTATCTGTTCATTCTGGAGTTTGATTCTAAAGGAAATATTTGAATATTTGAAGTAAATGTCAAGGGTTGATTTGGTAATTGGTTATTGGATTTCCATTTAGCATTGGAGTGCTATGACTGCAAGCTCGGTAATTTATTTTTTTGTTGTGTTTATCAACTGCTGTTCTGTGAGTCATATTGAATTAACATCCACCAACCAAATTAGTATAATTTCCATAAACATTCAGACATTATTTACCATACTTTGATCTGCTCATTCATTCTCTATGAATACACTGAGGAAGTAGCCAACTTGTGTGGTTCAAAGTGCCAGTCGCTGTCTCATTTGAACGCGATTATTTATGTTTTTCTTTCGTTCAACCGCCAACGCCTGCAGTCACTAAAAACCCTCCTCCTTTATAAGTCCCCTCTTCAAGTGCACCAACACGAACCGGTGTGAGCGCCATATTACATTGTGTACATATAAATGTGTCTGCTACAACCCATACATGATCACATCTTGCACTCCTACATTATGTTCATAGAAAACTGAGGTGCACCAAACTGTTCAATAGATTGAAATAACCCCATCGTCAGTCACAATAAAAAAATAAAATTCATTATTTCAAGCCGTGTGTAAACTATCAAAATGAAAGAGCAGATGTCCCGCACAATTTTTCTTCACAATAGATGAATGCAGAAAAAGAAAAATGTTGAATTTATAACGTTGAAGAAGTGGAAAAAAAAAAATTTACAACAACTACTTTTGTCTTCGAATGAATGGGAAAAGAATGAAGAAAAGAAAACAAAATTGAAGAATACGTTTCGAATGTTTACTCAAGCTTTCTACTGCTTGCTGATCTTTTCCTCTCGCTTGTTTTGTCTATTTGTCCGTCAACTGCGTTTCGTTGTTGAATTTATTCTGAATAAACGAAAAAATATTTCAGCAACGAATAAAAAGAGATGCTGTATAAGCGAATCTATTTTCGATGGCGATTTGAGAATTAACGAGCATACGCACTTGTGCATCCACATGTTTGATACAAATGGTATCTGAAATATGAACAAAATTTGGGACACAACCTGTAATGTTAATTTCTATTTTGGGAAGGAATTCAACAGAAAATTACAAATTTCGGATTTTCTCCTGTCACTTTTCGTAGACGTTGATTGACAGTCAACATCATGTAATTGAGTTTATTATCAAGTTATTCCTCTCGATTTAGTTTGTGTAAATTCATATCCAAAACGAAGTGACAATTGTACCCAAATAGAATTTCATTCTCATAACTTTGCAATTTTAGACAGGAAAATCTGTTGAACTTTTCCACTTTTTATTGATTCATTAACTATTCCTACAGGTCATCAACTTCCAGAATAATTTCCAACACTCGATTATTCATTTTTTCCTCTGAGCAGAATAAAAAATGATGAAATATCAAAAAGAACAGAATTACGGTGTCTTGCTTAATCTCATTACTATGTTGATTCGCCGTGGCGAATGATCTCATGCGTACGGTGAGACCAGTGCGCGGGTTGGTATCCATACAATAACACTCTCGCACACATTCACAAACGAATATCATAAAGAGAAGAAATAAAGAGAGAGGTGAAAACTTTTGCACAGAAATAATGGGGCTAATGGCGAAGCGATGAAGAAAACAGTAACCAAGAAGTGTGGTGCGACATCGGGCAACGATCACAAGGAGTAAAGAGCTCCTGCAAGAACTAACGAAATGAACACAGGGAGGAAAAGAGGAAGAAAAAGTGAGAGAGAATAAAAGCGAAAGAGAGAGATGGTCGAGCAAGAATGGCATCGCTTAGGGAAGAGAGAGCAGTTAAGTTATGAATTATGACGTGACGCGAGCAAGAAAGACAGATCGAGTTGGACGTCGTCGCTATAGGTTGTTATGTGAGAGAGTGCGTGCCAATGTCGTTATGTCGTGTGTCTGAAGAAAGAGCGAAGAATAAAAAGAAATTTCAACAATATATATATACAGCTAAAATTCTCCTCACTTTTTCATTTTTTTTTTCTATTTTTACTCTTCGCCCTTTTTTTCCGCATTCGCCCTTGTCTACCCATACACACTGCTCACTTTTTGCTTCACTTCGACCCGCTGCTATACGGGAAGTGGCAGCGTTACAAAAAAATAAAATAAAAAGAAATCCTGTTAAACGACCCGCGCGTCGCGGCCGCACTTTTAGTTCGTTTCACTCGCCGAAGAGAGTAATATAATATGATGAATGGAGATGGAGAGAAAATGCCGACGTGCGCAAATTGCCGTTGATGGTAATATAGTTCAATGTCGAAACATGTCATTTTATTTTATCGATTTTTGAAAATATTAATTTTGTTGGACAATTATGGGAAAATATTTGGTACAATGCGACATTTTTTTATTGAGGTTCTTGACAAGATCATAAAATTTCAGGGCAGTTTATCCAATTTCTATCTGTAACTAACCATAAATACGCCACATAAATGGTATGAAATCAACGAATTTCTCTATAGAAAATAATTAATCATTAGATAATAATCATGAGGATGTAATTCAATGAAACATTGGCAAAGTGATAAATAATATTAGAAATGAGGTAAAAAATTTGGGTCCATTAGCTGACGAGAATGAGTAATATAATGATAATGAAGATAAAGAGTGGTGTGAGGTAAAGCAATGTGAAAAGTAGTGGTGAAAGTGAGTAAGAGTGTTATATGGGTGCGGTAGGAGTGAGCCAACGCCAGAGAAATGTTGGGTAATTGCCGAGGCATCGCTTCACACCTCATCATCATCATCAACGCACAGCAACAGCAGCAACGGTCGTGCGCCCGTTGTCGTCGTATAGACACTGTCGATGTGACAGACATCGAGTCGAACATGAAGCAAAGAAATTTAGATGTACACATTCACATATATATAAAGACCACCCGTTTGTTCAGATAGATATATCCACATCTTTCATTACCCTCGTTTATTTCCGCTAATATTTTCATACGTTTCCGTCTTGACAACTCTCATCAGTTAATAGAAATATTTTTAGTCCAATTCTATTTATTTCTGAACATGGTTGATATTTTATTTAATCTCCAATGTTTCTATTCGCAAATTCCAAGTTGAACGCCATTAAATTTATATAGTGCAGTAGCACAACAACAAAAACGACGAATTAGAACGTCACGACGCTCGAAAAATGCGACATCGGGTAGCAACGTGTATATAAGAGAGACCACACAAGATGACGACAACGCATGACTACCAAATTCTATACCATCGTGAAATATGGTAATACGGTAGCTTGCTTGTGGTTGAAATTTGTTGAAGGGAAAAAATGAGACAGCAGAGTTTATCAAGGAAGAAATATGAAGAGAAATAATTGGTTAAAAGAAGAGAAGAATAAAAAATGTAATGGCAGGTATTGTCGCAGAGTGTTTGAAAAAATAGTTGTCGATACATTTATTGAATTCCTATCGATTATTTTATTGTAGGGTATAATAAAGTGTTGAAACTCGTCACACCTACAAATATTTCGATATAATCACAAGTGAAATAATTTATACAGAATTTGACTTCATTCAAAATGTATTTCCATTTAATGTTGCGATTGAATTTATTCAAAGTATGAACCCGTGAAGAATTAATCGTTCGCATTTCGGGATTATCAATGGAAGAAAATAAAAGAATATATTCAATTTGAAATATGTTGAGTAGACGGAAGATGAAGTAGAGAATGAAAGAAAAAAATGAAGGATAAAAAAAATATATATTTAATAATGAAAATTCAAGCGGCAGCACATATAACTCTTTCGTCAACGTCTGCACGCGCCTCAGTTGGAGTGACCGAGGCGAATTAATTCCTCCATTCGCATATCCTTCCCTCTCTATCTTTTCTTCTCTCAACGAAGGTTGGTACTGAAGGCAATGAACAGAACGAGGAGGGAAAAAAAGAAAACGAATAATCAAGAAAGAAACAACGAATGTGAGAAAGGTTGAAGGAACGACTCGTTCCTCTTTGATGAAAAAAAATAGATAATAAATAAAATAAAAGCTTAATACATATCACGAGTATAATACAAGTTTGAATGAGGTGACTGGTAAGAATAAGGGAAAAAAAGGAGGAAAAAAAAATGCGGGACAACAGTAGCTGAAATGTGAGTTGAAAGAGACAGCGTTGGTGGAGAGGACGAAAGAGAGTTGAAGTGGGAGTATGAATAAAACTTACGAGCTGATTCTGATAGGCGGTGACGGCGGTGAAAATGGCCTCCGGGAATATGAAGGTCTTGTGTGGCTCGCGATCAAGATCCTCAATTGGATCCTTGGCGCCTGACTCCGGTCTCCTTACCAGGTGGATACGCGGTTGGTACTTATGCATCGAATTCAATACCAGCTGTAAAATATCCAAAATGTTCAAATGAATTTATGGTTTCTCAAAAGTCAAAAGCACTGAGAAAGAAAAATGTTTGACAAATAAAGCCCCCTATTTTCACTACTGTCTCATTCTCTCTTACACCAAGTCAATTCCCTTTCTGTGTATACAGTCCAAGCTATAACGTTCACTTCGTCGTATAAATGGAAGAAGAAATGATGTTGGAGGGTGAACGTTAGCCAAATCAAACATCGTTTCATTTTTCCCAGCATGTTGAAATATTTTCTTTCTTTTCATTTTATATTTTTTCTTCTTATTTCAAAATTTTCGAATAACCAAACACATCCACTCCAACATTTGGACATTCCCCCGTTGTGGATGAAAATAAAAATTCATTCTATTTACAAGACATTTATCAAGAATATTTGTTTACTCGTAGTTTGATTCATTGTTGGAGTTTCATTGTCATGTGTTTCAGAATATAAATATTTATATGAATTATCGTGCGAATTTGAATGCAAAAAATATCAACAGAAAAAGTATTCACCAATGTTAGAAATAATTGTTCAATTGTAATATCAGTCATAAGTTATTGACATTGAAATGGAGGGATAGACTCAAGTATTCCAACTGTGTAAAAGAAATCTGTTTCAAGATACCTACGATATGGAAATCAACTTTGGTCATCACCAATGATCTGATCAATAAACGTCACTCAATCAAAATATAATAATGGTATATAGCCTGACCCGTGTCTACGTCGTCCTTCATCAAGACAAGACAGCGACATGCATATTTCCTATAGACGAATGTTAAATGACGGCACATCATCACTGATTAACACATGTTAGTCTGAGAGTTTCAAGTGCGTCGAGGAAACTGCCGTAGAAATCATCTTCAAATGGGGGAGCCATCAGAAATGGTGATTAAGGAAGTGAAAGAGGAAGAATGAAAGAGACATTTCGAGCGCAAACATTTACCAAAGACTTTACGACTTTTCAAATTGTTCAAATGAAAATAAATCTAGTTAGGGATATTAAGCAAATTGTGTGGAAAAATAATAAATACATCAAGATTAACTTACGTGCCCATGTCGGTCCATTTCATTGTTGGTAAGCTTAACCTTTTCAAAGGAAACAATCTGCTTACGCAGTTGTTCACCAGTAAATGGCGAATCCGGATGAACATAAAGTCTTGCTGGTGCTGGTGGATCAGCTTTACCCGCCACCAGCCACGAACTTCTGTGGTAAGCGTATCGATATCTTTTTTTGTCTACTGGTACTATATCCATCAATACAGAATAACGACCGTCGGGTCTTAAACCATTGAATGACACTCGACAAGTTGGAAACATCCGCCTGCAATAGAAATTAAAAGCCAAGGATAATTCAATCAAGTTGTTGCAATAATGTAGCAGAATTAATCTCAATATGTTGTGAATCATATCAGGATTTCAAACAGACAACAATGTCTAAAATATCCAGAGTCGAATTATGCCAATGAAAATTGTTCATCATTCCTGAACACATCTAATAACTCCAGACCATCACCGTTCACATCACTGTCTGATAGCCGCTTTTCCATGTTCCAATATTCATTTCCTTCTATTGATTAAAAGTTATATCGGATAAATTTTCTCATCAATTTACTATAAACTATAGAAACAAAGAAATTAATATTCCATAAAACTTTCTCTTACATCAAACTACATCTCTGATTAAACTTTCCTTCATCAAACTATTGATGATCTATCCTCATAAATTCCTCAATATTAAATATCAATTTCTAGAATATACCATCAAGAATGATTATAAATATTCACCTGGTGATAGAACTTCCCGATTCAAATATACAAATCCAAAAAAAGAAAGCCTTTCTATTTGACATTAATATATTCGTAGCAGTTGAAGATATTATCAATTCTAAGTCGCTGAGACAATTGTAACCTCTTATTCAGTAGCACACGAAGCATCAAGCAGCGACAAACTGTACACGTGTATATAGAAGGCTCATCAAGTGACAACCACACCCATACACCACATTTATATACACACGTATCCATTCTACCTGAAGAAAGGTTGGATAACCAATACAGCGGTCTCTGTTTACCACATGACCACGCGGTCAATTCACGCGCGCGCATTTTCGGCTTATACTCTCTGGGGTGCACTATATTCCAACCTCGCAATCGCATTTTGCCATGAGCCTTTTATATAGCGTGAATGTTTTGCCTCCAAGAGGTATATAACATTAATACCGTGTCGAGCCCCCTGCTGATTAACCACTGAAATGCGGGGGACACCCGCCGATCTTATCTTTCTCGTTTTATATCTTGGTCCTTGTCTTGACTTGGGGTAGATATACCTATAAGTATTCATCCCGTGCTGCTTGCATCAACCGTGAATAATGTTTATTATTTATCAAACTGTCTTTTGTTAATGAATTTAACGCCAACAAACATGTACATGTACACATAATACACAAACGAGGCGAAAAATAAATTTATTGCAGAATTTTGTCTTCTCTCTTTTGCCCCCTCCATTCAACTTCTGTAACCACTTGAAAGATAAATATTTTTTCGATAATTCTCATCTTTTATTGATGACAATACGCATCCGCCCATCGAATCATCACTGGGACCGCCCTAAAGAATTTACCGCAGAGATTGGTCGATGAGAGAGAATAAAGGTTCGAGAATAAAAGGGATGTTTTATATAGATATAGATGTGCAATGAGAGTGGGGACAAAAGACGGATGGGAATAGAAAGAAGTGGAGGAATTTAAGATGGGGATATAAGTTGACGGGTAGAAGAAGCGTGGACCAATGTCTCAACGTATATACAGATCTAATTACTGACGGGCGAGTAAGCGCTCAAGTGGGTGAAGTAAAATAACCCCTCTCAAGAGAGTTGAAGAGATGTGAGGGTGAGCGACGTGGCGGACAATTAGGCGCGCAGTCTCTGCAACGTCATTTATATTTTTCCCGCGCTACTCGTCACTTCTTTTATGTTTTTCAAATATTCTCCAGTCGTTCGATCTCTTTATGTTCCAATCGTTTTCTGCTCATTTCGTATTGTAAAATTGTCACGAGAATTTATTTTTCCTGCTGTTTAAAAATCAGATTTTTTTTCTACAACAATTATTAAAGTGGACAATATTATTAATGGGAGAATAGAGTTTATACTCCAGGCACACATTAACTGTGTTTTTATCCTCTTGGGTGTTCTATTGGCACAATCCATACTGTCCTGATTGAATTTACTGTCGCGCATGGCCACATTCGCCCTGTCCCCTTGTCTTTCACTCTATTCCTCATTCTCCTGTTACACGACACTCCTCATCCATGAACACACAGTGATGTAGGTGAATTGAACGTAGGTGAGTGGATAGGGGATTTCACGGCCGTTAATGAGAATGAGTTGCTGCTTGGTGACGTTGACGCGGCGAGTAGAGACATTGATGTAGTGTCGTACATGTAGCGTATTGCACACGCTTGAAGAGAGACATAGGGAGATTGTGATTGTGCAGATATATGTTCACAGGGTAGAAAGGGTTGAAGTAATTTCCACGATGACAATGACAACGACTCTATCGATTAATGAAATCCTGATATAATTTTATGTGTTGTTGATTGTGTTTAGGTTTGTGATTTGATGTCGTTTGTTTTTGTAAATTGTCATTTAGAAAATTTTTTATTTTTGTTTTACCTTCCAGTCTTTGTGATAATCATTTCGGTACCAAGTTCATTGAACTTGTCCCAAAGTTCCTTTGTTTCTAAGTGACAAACCACGTGCCTCAGCTCTTCACAATTCGATTGTTCTTGGAGGAGTGGATTTGTCGTTGGTGATGGCGCTTTGCCACTTGTACTACCAGTGTCATCTGTTTCTATTTCATCGTCGATGTCAGTGGAATCTTGGGGTGGTGGAATACGACTGATGCCTGAACCGCTTGCTTCCTTTTCTGGGAAAATAAAAATTATCACATGATTGAATGACACTTGAATTGGACATCATTGAATGACAATATTTTATAAACAATTCAACACATTGGATGGAATACCATTTTTTCCCATCACCAGCTCATCACTCGTTTCGTTATCTCCCTCTTTTACCACTCACATTTTATTTTTCAATTACTTTTTTTCACTACAAATTTTATGAGCAATATTTTCAATGCGACCATCCGAGACTCTCGGTCATGATAATGAACCCGAGAAAAAAAAAACTTGTCGGCGTAAAAGATAGTGAGACGAAAAAATATGAAATATATAGAACGTGAAACAAAAAACAAGAAATAAAAGAAATAAAAAATGAATGAAATGAAAGAGTGTAAGGTCTCCCGCATCCTCCACCCACATGTCGTCAAGCTGTTGCAAAAAATTCTTCCTCTTTACCCTCACATTCAGCCGTTTCTTCCACTTTTTTTTTTCATATTCCACTGTTTTTGCTTTTTTTTTACTATCATTCAAACTTTACTTATTTGAAAATTTTTTTTGTCTGCCATTGCTTTCGACGACGAGCGCAGAAATAGTTGAGACGCGAACGCGTCGTGTGTGTCACGCGCTGAGTTAACATACATCGAAGCTCACTGAACCACAGAAGCGCAATCTCATTCATGCCTCAGCTACATATCAACGGCTCGCTCCTAATTAGCGTCTCATCGACGAAACTTTAATACACTCACGTGAAAGTACAGATATTGTACATTATTACAAGCAACTGAGATTAACTAAAAAATCCAATAAAATACAACAAAACACGTACCATTCACAACAGAGAAAATGCGAGAGAAAATAACACAAAATGGATACGAAAACCATATGAATATATGAACGAATGCGAATCGAATTGAAGGCTACCGTTTGACGGCAGGATATAAAGCTTTGAATTCCTTATGCTCCTTCGATGGTTGCAATATTTTTTTTATTCTTTATTTATTTATTTTTTTTTCTCTTGCTGCATTCGAAGCGCCTCGAACGCAATTAGGCGCGGCGGGACTAATTGCTCGCCGTCGACTGCCGCGTATATGAACGAACAAGATAGAGAACGAGACAACCTATAGAAGACACGAGAATAAGGATGAAGGAAAAATGAACGAGTCTGCGAAATATACACTACAACATCGTAATGTCTGACAACTCGTTCGTAAAAGATGTAATAACACCTACGCTCACTGTTGAGGAAAAAAGCCCTAATTATTCATTTACGTTCAGGGTTGGTTCACGGTTAAATATTATTACTGTAAAAAAGTCAATGCGAAACGCGTGAACGAGGATAATTAGAAAATTTATTCAAGAGTTCACTCATATTTTTGCAGGTGAATCTTTCTTTGATGCAACTCAAATCATTTTAGTTAAGTGTCCACAATGTGGAAGTGGAATTGAGATGAATAATACACCGACATGCAAAATACAATCGATATTGCTCCAAGGCATTTTATAACACACGAGATATTATTAAAAAATAAAAAATAGGAATACATTATAATAATAAATCATCTGCGTTTTTCCTGAGCGCATCGATGGTAAATTAATAGCATTAGCACACACCTGACCTGTATTTAGTAAACCTACAATTATATCGCATGCGCTTGGTTTTATTATCGATAACTCGACGGCGTTTATGCGAGAATGTGTATATATATATATA
>JABMBR010006066.1:0-11745 GCA_018881525.1 Meteorus sp. PSUC_FEM 10030008
CGGGCATGCGCATATATATATATATATATACAGGTTCATACAATATTAGTATATATATATATAATGTACGCGCCGGAGTTGAAGAGGGTAATGAAGAGGTGTTGAACCGTGTTCCATAAAGCCCTATTGCCAAAACCCCGAGGGTCTCTCGCGCATAATAACTTGCAGTTCGCTCATCAGTTACGGGTTTTAACCAATTATGGGGATATTAACGGCTCCTGGCAGCGCACACAGGACACGAACCGAAGCAATAAAATAGGTGTATACATCTGTATAGTTCTAGCACATACATTTTCACACGTCCACATATATAAATGAATACAGAAGTTTAGAGAGCAATACAACAGTGAAAAGAGAATAGAAAAAAAACTGAAGCGCAAACATTTTTTTCCACGCAGGGGGTGATCAAATCGACGATGCTGAATGAATTTCTTGGTTTGTCCAAGAAGAAAGCTCCAAATGTTAAAAGTTTTTTCACTTTTTATAAATACATACGCATCGCATCAACGAATTACATTCGAGTTTTGTATTCTGGTGGACGGATTACATTTACGACGAGTATATAAACGAGTGAGCAAGGGCGAAATACCGGAATTGCGGTAGAATGAATATTGATGAAAAGAAAATTTTGCCGGTGTAGGCTCTGTATACAAGACACCGGCGTACATGGTCAAAGAGAGTTTCCCCCACTGTCTCCCTTTACATCTTTCACTTGTCCAATTCAAGCGCGATAGAAAATAGACACACAACACACACAGCAATGTCGTATAGATTCGGAGACTGTTGCCTTCGACTCGAGAAACAGCGTGAGTCCATGACCAGGTGTCAATAATCCGCCCCTAATTGTCCCTGACGAATGGAAGGTGGGGACTGAGAGCGGATCCCTTGGTGATTCCCCATTAAACGCCGCTAAATAACTTGTTTGTATACACAAACTCCCGCTGCTTCACACACCGGAAACTTGCATATATATACATATAACCATCTCTATAATTCTCTGTTTATTTTTTTTCTCTCGTCCATTTTTGCATTATACCGTCACCATAAAGCAAATTAACACGTGTGTCCTATACAAATTTATCAATAACCACATCTATTCTATATAATCCTTTGCTTATGTATAAACATTTCCAGTTTATTCTAATTTTTGTTTCGTTTTTCTTTCTAGCAATTCTACATTCGCTATACGTTTTTTTTTTAACTGGAGTATTTCGATAATGATATACAAAGTATGGTGCTGGTTGGTTCCCCTCTAACGCGTTGAAGGCTCGAGTGCCTATCTCAACACTATATATACCTTTACAACGGCTGGTAGTTTGATAAGGGTTCGTCGTTGCATCTAAAGAGAACGCTACAGTTATATCTGCCATGTGCGCAAGATCGGATTTAATGGATGGAGCTGAGATATCTACTCTAGATATATCGTGGTGGAGGAGCCTTTGGATATCTCTACCAATGATCAGTATACACGTTGGCACGTCGCATCACCACTAGTTTCATACCAATATGTGTGAATGTCATGTAGACTTAATGTTGGTGTCTCATTCTGTAACATGTTTGATACGTCTGCTATTTCGCGTTCACACTTTATACATATTAGGTCGTACGATACAAGATCGCATCTTGCCTAATGGCAGATGATGCCAATGAGGTACCATATCTCTTCTTCAACCTCTATTCACACTACTCTTTCTGACTTTCTAGCACACTTATTATTATTTTTTCAGTATGTTGGTTGAGAAGTTCTTGGTCCTTTTGGTTTTTCAACTTCTATGCTGTAACATGAAGATCTTCGCATGTGTCCAAAATGGAAATGGATCTCTATGAACATATTGGATAAATGGATTGAGGTATTTAGTTGGACTGGATTTGGGATGGAACACATGTGAGTTCTCACTTTGTAGATTATGTTTGTGTGATTGATAGATCTGGGCAATGAGCACATGTTGATTCGCGACGTTTGATCAGGCCTGAGTGCGTCGTAATGGGATTCACGTGGTATTAACGGTGTTTGTGATTTGATATGGTGAATTGTACACAAAAATATTATATCCTGGTGAAAAAGGAGAAGGTAAGTGTCTGGATTGAATAACAGTGTTGGATGAAGTGATGACAATTCATTTTAATTTTTATTTTCGATTAATTTTATTGCTCTGGATGAAGGAATTATTTACAATTGGGCAATGCGTACATGCACACATGTCTGTGTACGCTATATATGTATATAATTTTTTTTTATTTATATATATGCATTCTTCTCTTTGTTTCATCTACTTTCATTATCTACATATACATTTTATCATTATCTTCATCATAATGGATCCACTTTTGCAATTTATGTTGTCAATGTATGTCTTTAGTTTCAATATCTCGATAATTTTCTTTTCCACTGTTATTGATGCATTGATATTGCGGCTTAGCTAATTGGCGCTTTATTACACAGCTGTGAGTACAAATGTGAGAAGATGGAACCTTGATAAGGGCGCGCTCTCCATATTGATAGTTTATGTGGAGAGTCACTGGTTAAATTTTTTTTTTTAATGATTGAATCGACAATTCTAAAGAAAAAACGAAAATGACTTTTCATTTATTTTATAAATGAATCACTATAGAAGCCAGAGATGATTTTGGATATATATGTAAATGACGTATGTGATTGAATGTTTACTCACTTCTACTTTTTTTTGTTGGGAAACATTGTCGCAATTTTTCTTTGAACATATAAATGAATGATCAATTAACACGAATTAGCTATCTATTCAATTCAAAATTCATCGTCATTGTAATTATTTTGTTTATTCCCCTTTCACTTAAGTCTACTATCACACCGATTCGTACATTGTTGTTCATTTCTTTTTGTTTATTATTTCCTAAAATTACACATATGTTTATGGTACACTATTAAATCTATCTACGTGAGGATCAGCTCTATATATCGAAATCAAAGTATATATATCTTTCATTTAGTATCATCCCCGGCATAACATTCTGATATACACTTAATAGTTTACTTACAAATTATTTACATGAATAAAAGAAAAATTTTCTTAATCAGTCGTGATTGCACCTCTTCCTATTTTTTTTCATCTTCTAGTTTTATTGTTTAATATTTCAACTATTTACTTGACCATCAATAATACTCGATGCTTAATAAAATTCAGAGCTTTTGAGAATGATATATAGCACATGCAACATCATACACGACACAGGTGTGCCTCTTCCCACAACCGGAATTGCGCACTTGTGCATCTCACGTGTCACATCGACCTTTTGGAAATATAAGTCTCTCACGCTTTCTCTTGCTTTTGCTTCTGTGTCATTCAGTAGCACGACGTTTGAAATCCAAGGGTTTAGCACTTTCGCTTGGTCTCCTCGGAAGCCTCATCATTTGAAAAGAGACCAAGTGAGTGATCTCGCTTTGATGAACCGGCTGGAGATTTTTCTTTTCTATAATTCTTTTGTTGGATCTATCAAATTTTTTTTTTCTGCCTCATTCATTTAATAAAATCAATATTTTTTATAGTGCCGTTGACGGGGTCATGCATTCACACACATCCATACTCATCACTTGAGCGCCAACTGTCCAACGTCCCCGGCATATCCCATGGAACCTAGAAAAAGTGGGCATACATTTTTTCTGTTGGCATTGTGGACACTCTCGGTTTGTCACAACATTTTAGTAAGATAATTTGCTTGATGTGAACCAGGTGGTGATAAAAAAAATGGACTAACAAATGCATGTCCTGCACTGCCATGGTGTACTGATGAAAAATCAGTTTGTTCAACATGCGATGGTCCAGTGGTGCTACCGATATTATTCACCATCACTGGTGATACAGCATCATGTAATTTCCGCATGTGCTTCTTGAGATCGAAATTCCGGCAAAATCCTTTGCCACATATTTTACATGAGAATGGTTTCTTGTCGTTGTGAGTATGCATATGAAAAGTGAGGTTATAAATTTGATGGAATGCTTTATTGCATATGCTACACTTATATGCCTTTTCACCGCTGTGTGTTAATTTATGATTTTTATAATTGCCTTTCTGATGAAAGCCTTTTCCACAATATTCACATATGAATGGCTTATAATTCGCATGAATGCGCGTATGTGTATTCAATGTTGAACTACGATTGAAGGCCTTACCACATGTACCACACTTGTGGGGTTTTTCAGCGGTATGAATGATTTTATGACGACATAGTGTGCTAGCTTGACGGAATCCCTTGTTACAAATTTTGCAGACAAATGGCCGTGCCCCAGTGTGTACAGGCATATGACGTGTTAAATTATAGTGAGCATTGAAAATTTTTCCACACTCAGGACAAGTGAATGTTTTCTGTTTATTTGAATTAATCTCTCTACTCGAAGACAATTGTCCTTGAGGTGATGACTGTGATGATGAAGTACTGGAGGGTGCCGACAGAGGTAAAGGTGCAACTGGCGATTTTTTTCCATTCGAATTTGAGTCACTCCGCGTTGTTGCTTGCGACGGAGAAATTGGTGGTGAAACCGAATGACTCACTACTGGTGGAGTAGTGTCAAAATTAGCAGTTGACACGGGACCACCAGGAATCACTCTCAACAATGGATTCGGATGATAATAAAGTAGAGGATAATGATGGAGTAAACTCTGCTGCCTCAGTCTTGGAATATATTTTTTAAATGCCGATTCCGTTAAATGCGCTGAATATGTAACAGCAGGCATTGCCGGTACAGGTTGTCTCAAAATGGTCGTGGCAACTGATTGCGACTCTGAAGATAACCTCTTGTCCGGTTCCATAATTTTGGCGATTGAAAATGTAAGTGTTGATAAATTTCTGCATGATGCTGTTGAACTTCGTGACCTTGAGTCTTCAGTTGTCGAAGGTGGTGGTGGTGGCAAACTTGTTGGTGTATCAGTTGCCATTGTACTGTTGCCCGAACGTTCTAATGGCTGCATCGTTCTCCAACTGCGAATAGTAAACAAAAGCAATACAGTAAAAACGAGGGATAAATAGCTGTACAGATAAGAGAGTGAAGGGCACATTGGTGAGAAAGTAAGCGAGTAAGAAGATAAAGGTGAAATGGGAATAGAGAAAGGAGCAAGAGGAGGAGGATCCGAGGAATTGCCAGGGGCTGACTCTGGAAACGGCCCTCCCTCTCAGCCACCGCCCACTATTGGCTTATGGGTCTGGCATGGTATTTACATATCCTGCGGTGGAGATATTGCCTCCAGCCTTCATGTGCCTCTTTCTACATATACAGACATATCCTTTCAACGTTCATTTCGATTGAAGTGAAACCACAGTCGGCGATTATACCAAATTGGCCCTGACTATGTCTATATACCCGATAATCCCTATGACTTCTTCTGATGGTTAAATTGAGTCACTTTAATTGCTCGACTACCATTTTCTCTTAACAGATCTACATTTCAATCTGAAGTTTATTCTTTGATTTCAGTTGACCTGATAATGCACCGACGTATAACTGTCGTGTGCATTTTTAAATGTGTTCATATGAAGCTGGTGAATGTTGGCAATAGGGTTGGAAAAAAAAGGCTTGAATGAAATGCCAAATGGTCAGCACACTGAAAAGCCAGACTCCAGTTTGCAGAGATAGCAGTGCACTGATTGGGCTCAACGGTGGGTGCATGCAAGTCGAGGATGTTTGCCCTGGTTGGAACGATGTTCTCTGTTTGGACTTGGAATGACGGTTGGAATTGAATGGCGAGAGAACATCCTCATTCTGTCTATGTATACATATATCAACAAGACATATATGTATTTCAGTCAAGATTGTATGTATATTTCGAGTATGTACTGTGAATTCTACTTTCTATACATCACCACTTCAACTTGGAGAATTCTCATCATCTTCGTCTTATGTATACAATTATATTGTTTCATTCCAATTTTTTCTTCTAGCTAGTTACCAATTAAATGTGCTCAACATATTCCTGACGATGTTTATAATGGAGCAGGGTCCATTAAAAAAAATATACATGGCAATGAGTAACAGTGTTTGACTCCGCCCCATTTTTTCCATAGCCAAGTTCCAATTGTTCCTATAAGGGCGAGGCAGCGGGACAGTAAAACGCGACAAGAGTGTGGCCTGATACAATCGTGTAAGGGGGGAATGGCCGCAACGGATGGAAGAAAAGACAGAGAAAGAAGGGTCCACGCAAGATTCCCCATGGTGAAACGAGCCACGGAAATGCGCGCGACGAGAGCAGTTCATTGAAACGCCCCTGATGATCCCATAGAAAATATATATATGTATATAATATATATTATGGTAGAGAGAGCAACTGTCGTCTAAATGCCACCCAACAATGTCACAACGGGGGGGAGTGCACAAGAGTGGGAATGCGAACACTCTGGAGATTCGTGAAATAGAATCTGTTGAAAGAATGAAGAAATGAAAATAGTTGTGCGGTTGCACAATGTTCATTACATAAAATTTCGATGGTAATATGCGTGTGCAAGCATCAATGTAAGCAGACCAAATGAGTTGAAGTAATGAGAAGGTATGAACATTCATATAAGAGAAAGGATATGGCACTGATATGTGACGCGTGAGCCTGCGGCAAATTGTCCCCATCAATTCTAACCAATTTGCTCCAATCCCCGTGACCGAGACATGGCCGCACGGCGATTCCGAGGGCCCATTTTGTCTATGGCTTAATTCAAGAGCACAGAACGATGAAATTTATAACACTGCTCATCCCACTGCAGCATATATAGGCCGAGTTAAACAAATAATGGTATGAAATTATTATGTATATCACACTATAAAACTTTTCAACTATTCATTTATTCTTTTTCAAGGAGTGCAAAAAAATTTCTTGCAGTAATTGAGGCGAGGAAATGCGATCTGGCTTCCGTGACGAGTTCTCATGATAACGAGAATACAGATACGCATATATATTTGAACGAATGCAATGAGGAGTTGGAAGGTGTGTGTGCAGTTGAAAGGAAACTAACAAAGTCTCGAGACCCACGAGGCGCTAAATGTACAAAGTTTGCCGATGAAGTTACGAATGGTCCGACGAATCCAATCACCACCTGAACCAAAGCGCGCCCACAACCGCCTTCGCTCTCTACAATTTAACCAAACCCTTCATATACTAGCAAAAGCTGATGGTAAACTATTAACTGAGAGTTTGCGTCGAGGAGTAAAGAGTTGAATGGATATCGTGCAAACTCTAACGAGAGAATGAGACGATTTCTTGTTAAAGGTATATGTATATATACGATTAAAGAAAGTCTATAAGGAGTGGTGAGCCGTCACTACGGCCAACTTGAAATGGCTTTGCAAATTTGCACGTCGCGTTGTCAGAGTCGTTAATTACCTCAGACGAGATTCACTCAAATTAATCAGAGCGCACAGATGAACGTCGTCTGTATAAATTTACATGCGTCTATATATATTGTATTCTTAACTCGAGACCAGTTCGCAAAGGCAATCCAGACTTTTATCATGTCAATTGTACGGTGTCTTGTTGCTACCAAAAAACCTAATCAAGAAATAGCAAACATATTTACAATGTGCACGCCACATCGCAATAACTTTTGATTCTGGATTTGATAAAAAAATACATTAACATGAATTGAGTATTGAAGAGGATGTGTAGATACAGAAACTCTTCAATAACTTGTATCATTCAGTTCTTGCTAATATATTTCCTCATTTCCTTTCTTTATTCCACCCTCTATTGCATATCGAATGAAATCCTATTATATACTATTTGAAATAAGGGAATACAGGGAATATAATCCTTGCGTGTTACATTGTCATCAATCATTCATCCACTGTGGGATTCATGCACTTGAGACTCAAGTGCCGATCGCGAAGATGATAATAATCCACTCATCAAGTGTTTCATTTATTATTGGCATTAATATTTTCTTTTTATTTGTAAAGCCAGACGTGAGATATAAAGGAAATGTAACAATGTGCATGAATACTCATGAAAACAAGTCATTTTCTCAGTTATTCCGTCAAAAGTGACAATTATACTTCCTTTATCTACACTACTCTACCGTTTTCTCTTTCTTCATTCGCACTCTACATCCACACATTTATATGTACATCTGTGTATGCTTCGCTTAGTCATTGTTCATCCTATCCGTGACACTCGGCCTTTCGTCGTCAACTGGCGCGCGCTGTTAACCGTTGACGTATAATTAGCATTTGTGCGGGGTGAAGCAAGTATAAGGTAGTGTCTGAGGATGACAGGAAACACAATGCACACTCCCTTGCACACAAACCAAAGCCACTTGGACTAAAATCCCTCGAGGACTTTGCAGATTCACTTGGACAACACATATAACCTCACTTTCTTTCTTATATATTGTTGTTCTCATATCTTTAGCATCATATGACATTTTCTCGTCATGTATTTCATGATAATGATCATTATTAGCCTTCCAATGCACAATTATAAACTCATTCATCGTGTTTTTAATTGTTCGAATATAATCGATGCGACATAAAACGTGTTTTTTTTTCCTTCATTTCAGAAATAGACCACTTGTGATGTGTGACATAAAGCGTTATGAAATCGTTGAGAAAAACTTTGCAGGGGGTTTTGAAGAACGCAGCTGCCACACGCGCGACACACCAGAATCACCTTCGACTTCTTTCTCGAATAATGTATGTATGTAGTTAGCTAGAGCTTATTCTCATTTATACCCCTGTGATGTATGACACCCCATGAGCTCACACACAATCTCGTTATCATTGCGGATGTATAAATTTTTTTTTCCCAGATTTCGACCGCCCTCTGAGCAAAATGTGAATGCTGTATACATATTCAGCATTGACTTTATATGTAGAATGCTCTGCCTTTTTTCTCACTTGATTGCAGTGTCTCTTGAACTGCTCACTAATCTTTCGTATACTATTTTCTTTTCTCATGTGGTTAATTTTTCGTGAGCCACGTGAGACAATATAGAATATTAAATAAGCAAAACCCAAGTGTATATTTAACGAGAGAAAAATTTTATGTTAATGACAGGGTGTATATGGAGCAAATAAAAGAGGCGGAAGAGAAGATGAAAATTAGCGGATGACGAGCAAGAGACGTGTGGAGCATTTGGCATTTACTGTGCGCACACGCCCACACAAGTCGACGCGTGGTACGAAGCGCGCAAAGAGACCCTCAATGCCCTCTTCCCGTTGGCCCCTCTCATCATCCCCCTATTTATACCGTCTTTGTACATGTATGTGTAATATATTGCTCGACTGACGCGTGAGCGCGCGCGCTCATTTCAGTTGCCTCCTTTTCACAATGAGGACGTGAATATATGCACCATGTACATGAGACACAAGCCACAGCAACAGCAGCAGTGTTCATGTAGAGTAACCTGAGATCGTGCTAGCTGCGCTGCAGTATTATAAAATGCCCCCTCGGAATATAACGATGACATTAACAATAAACGCCGCGATAATGATTCGGGAAGTGAACGGTAGGTATAGAGCAAAAAGGGGGCGTTTATGCTTATACATACAAATGTCTATGTTCATGCATATGACAAGGAGAATAAAAAAGTCAGGAAAACAATATATTAGTCCGGACATTCATTGTTGATGGTCTAAAGATTTTGCACAATTGATCGTGTGGAAGAAAAAATTTGTATTATTTCTTGAATTTTTGTTCTTGCGTTGTGCTCAACAGTCAGGGGTGTCCTCAGCAACTAAAAATTCTGCTTGTGGTTGTTCCTAATGTAGATCTTCTACTTTTACGTGAATAAGCAAACTTGAATTGTCACATGAGTATGCAATGACATGGTTCATCGAAGTTTGCATATTTGGAACTTGAAGAATCATTTGATATCTCAGTACAATTCATCTGTTTTCGTACTGGAATTTATCAGCAGGACTCGAGCATCTGTTCAGTATATAAAACTAATAGCCACCAATCTTTTTCTCATATCACCCCTTATGCACGTATATAGATTTAGAAATGTAGCTTGATACCATGGCACGCCTCACCCTCTCCCTCATAAATGAACCGAAGACAAATAGAAAAGAAAAACGAATTTTTTCTTCTTACAACATTGACCAACAAAAGAAATAACGTAAAGGCAGTGCGGGCGGTTTTTACTTCATACCCAACAGCAGGACTAAATTCGCGTTTCCGTTCGTGTGCGCATTGAAGCAATAGCTGCCTTTTTCAACAATCCCCCTGTCGCCAACAGAATAGACTTCAAATAGAATTCGATACCGGAAGTCTCGCGTGCCATTTGCATCGTATCCGATGTACCACATGTGAGTATTAAATCTCCACGCACACAAGCAAACACATATTAATATACCTGTATGAATTTCAGAAGCCCGGTGAGAAGAATCATCAGATGAATAAAACTGAGGGGATGCGAATAAGAAGAAGACGAAAAAGGATATGAGAAGGAGACTTGGGTCTTAAGTGGTGCTGGCGCGTGCCTGCTGTCTTAGTTCAATCCTCCATTGTATTAAATCTTCCTTCAAGATGCTATGGCTGTGTGTACCCTTCACAGTTTATAAACACAGCTTCAGTGACATTGAGGACGCGTGTCCAAAATCCAACGTCCTCTCAAGGAAACCAAGTGGAGAATATGAACAACTTTGCCGATATAAAAAAAATCTTTGCATAATGGTGAGAAGGACGCAGCTTGCGATCTACCAGAACTACCTTGAACAATATCTGTCTAAATAATTTTTTTCTTGCTCAAGAATCATTTCAAGTGTTTGAGTGAATAAGCAAGAAATTGGAGATGATGAAAATTGATGACGTAAGACACGTGATACAGATGGAGTATGTGACGGTTTAGCTGTGTATGAGATTTCTTATCAGCTAATCTTCGATATACATATTCAGATATACATGTATATGTATAAACGTGATGGTTATATCCGCTCAATTTGCGGGGGCACCCGGTCGAGGCTATTACCTCACTCGATCTTTTGATAAGCACGTCAAGCCACGCCAACACCACACACGATCGCTATTTACCCGAGAAGAATATATATCATATGTATATGTGTGGGGAATGAAGAATATGGCGTATAACATGTTGGAGATCGATCATGTGTTATGTATAAAGAGCAAAGGAAGAAAGGTGAATATACACATCTTTTCCGGGCGTTTTTTTCAATGAATCTGACAGCAAGTCTACTCTATTCATTATTTTCTTCTTTCTTTTTCTACACGTGTGGTAGATATGTATTGAAGGAAAATAATCGTAATGAAAGGAGACGTGAGCGGAATGGAAATGGTATATTAGTTCTTTTTTTTCATACAATCATCTCTCTCGTGACATTTTTCGTTGGCTGATCCTTCTGTTATACTGCTGTTTGCAGAAAGACGATGAAACACTCAAAGACTTTTATTTCCGTTTCTCCAGTCTTTTTTATTTTCTGTCTCGTCTGCTTTTCATTTTCTTTTTTAACTTTGTGGGTATATGCGTCAACTTTAGTGACTCGTGATCGTTATTGTCTGCTGTCAATCCATGGCAGCTAAAAGATAGTTGTGAATGGGGATGAAATAATTGTTTGATATTTTCGTGTTCTGGAAAAACTTTGATGATATTTGGTGTTGAATTGATGCTTTGGAACTTTGAAATGTTTCATGTTTTAGATTATCAAAGTATTAAGGATATTAAATAGTACGAAACACACCGTAGACTTGAATGTGGGGTGTTTTCCCAAGACGCCAACTCGACGTAGACGCGACAAGGGGTGAGATGGGACCGTAAGTAAAGCATACATATATATA
>JABMBR010006067.1:0-11741 GCA_018881525.1 Meteorus sp. PSUC_FEM 10030008
AAGCATCACTACACTTTCTATTCCCACGCGCGATTACCTACTGAAGTATAACTCAACTCAACGTCTTGCGCACCACATGAATGTTATGATTCCACAATACAGCGAATGTGTATTTGTATATGTGTACGATATGCTCGTGAAGAACATCTTCTATGAAGATGTAATATAAATGTAAGTGTGTGTAGTTGTTTGTTGTCGCTTGTGTTCATCCAGTTTCTTTTACCATTTTATCTTTGTGAAAAATCATCACGAATTTACCGTTCTCTCAACTTTATTTTATTTTACAGAAGTATATATCTGTTTTTAAATGTTTATATTTATAAATGAATGTTCAAAGTTGATCAAATCGAGCACAAATTATGGGAATTTATTTGTTCAAACATTTTAAATGCACATACTTGTTCTGTTAGGTTGGAAGAAAATGTTTCATTGGATTATTCGATAATAAAAAGTGGAAAGACAAATTTGTAATTCATGTTAATGTTTATTTATGGATTTTTTTGGGGTGATGTTGGATGAGTGGTTTTGTTGAGGATAATTTAGTTGGATTTAAAAGAATTAATTGACATATTCTGATTTATTTTTTTTTTTAAAGGAATATTTGAAAAATCGTCAATTATTGGCAAAGTCTTGAAGTAGTCACAGACAACGTGAGTATTTTGAAGACTAAATGTTATGAACTTCTTTAATTTAGTTTATTCTCTTCGTTTATTTATGTTTACACATTTTTTGTCTCGTATGATCATTCACCTCGACTGTGTTGAATATACATAAAATATGTGAGCGCATATCTTAACGTAACTCTGCGAAATTTTGGACGCATATAAATTCATCCAAGTTTTTGGGCTTTTGGAATTTTTGTCGGCACAGTGCGAAACATGTGTAAGGATAGAGAGCATGAAACATCTTCCTGCGTGAGTGTGTGCTTTAGTCCTTTTGGTACGAGGGGGAAAAAAAAAGAACGAAAATGTGAAAAATAAAAGAAAACAAAGAGACAACTCAACGAATATTTAATTCACATCCTCGGAAGTAACTCGAAACCACAAACAAAATAACAAAGAGGAAAAAATAAAAGTCGTTGAAATATAAAATAAAAAAAATTATGAATGATGATGATGAAGAGGTGAAGGTTGATGGTGATAGATAAAATCTTAAAGTCCCTTCGTTGAATTAAATCGTCGGTTCCGCATCTCTTTGCCATACTTTTTATCTTTTTCATTGAGAAAGGAAAGAATTATTAACTAGAAGAAGAAACAATTTGTGCATAATATTGTCAGAAGATTTATTGTACGGTAATTAATAAATTGTTTTAGTCATTTGATATTTTGATATCAAAGTGAAAAAATTCTCTGTGAGGAGAAAAATATAAACGACATAAATAAATAATAACGTGTGCAAAAGACTTATGTGGCATAAACCACCCTGGTGACTTTACGATCCCATATACCAACAAAACTGTATTCTTTTATTACGAATAACGAATATTCAGTGGGTTATGTTTTTTATATTGCTTCTACCGCGCGCGTCACACTACATCGGATATCTTCATCTTTCCATTGTGTTTTTAAATAATTGAAGAAATTCAATAAATAAACCTTGAAAAAATCATCAGATTCGAACGTATTCATCAATGTAATTAAAAAAACTAACGAGAATAAATTACAAATTTCTCAGAATGCTCTCAATTGTTATCTCAAAAGTTAATCTCGTCTCTGCCAATTCTATTTTTGTTTCATTTATTCATTTCTTCATCAAAATTTTTGCTCCTCACATTCATATTTTTCTCTATTTTCTTTATTTATTACGCTGCAGGTGAAGAGATCTGATGATTCGTGTGGACAAAAGACACTTTGCCGCCATAAAACGAAAAGAAAAATAATTTGTTCTTGCACTTTTACTTTTTTACTCCATTTCGTCCTCTCCCTCATCTTTCCGCACCGTCTACATATGGACGCGCAGTATTTTCGAGAGATCTCGTCTGTCTTTGACCACTCGGTTTCGTGGAAATCTTCCGCATTTTATTTATCTTTTTGTCATTATCATTCACAACACCGCGACAGTTTTAAAAATTATTTCTGCTGCACAATAAAATGAAAATTCTCATTTTATTTTATTTCACTCACAAAATTTTCAACTTGCAAGAATGAAAATAATATTGAGAATGTATGAAGTAAAAATGAAAGAACTTGAATACGATGGATACACACAAATACGCGTACAGGTTATACACAAACGCTCATTTATCTGCCAGTTTTACTTTTCTTTTTTTTTTCTTTCTTTTCTCTCTTCATTCTCCTCTCATTCTTTCACACACTCATAAATCTAGAAGCAAATAATTGCTCGGTACCTACTCGCGCGGCTCTGAGATCGGTTGGGTGTTGATTTAGCGCCGTTCAAAGGTCGCGGTTCTTTTCAGAGTCTCTTTCTGTGCACTTGGTCAAAACGATTCTTGGCATTGGTGCGTTGCATCCACATCGTCATCTCATGACACACACAAACGTTCGTATGAACACACACCAAAAAAAAAAAAAAGTGCTTCATTATTTTATTCAAACATATATCAAATGTACAATAAATTTTGTGAATTTCTCAATTTCTAATGAAATTCTTTAATTATTTTACATTTTAACCATCACGTGACAATTATCTTCTCCCATATCAACTCAATTAAATTTTAATTTTCACATTTCTCATTATCCATCTCACAACTAACAAAATTAATTCTCATCAAAAAAAATTTCGCGTCATTGTTTTCCTTTTATTTATCTTCACGAGTGTATACAAAATTTGTTACACTGATAAACAGATCGATAGTACTTAACAAATAGAAGTTGGCTGATTCATCAGTAGGATATACACACACACACACCCACATATATATAATAACAGTATGTGGATAGTGCATGAGCCCTTCGGGGCCAGAGTTTTAGGGTCGAATTTGTGCGCGGGTGAAGCGACCCCTTATTGCTCCCCGAGTGGCCGCAAAACCAAGTTTGATCAAATTCTACTGCGCCAGGCATAAAACTGACCGGTCTGTGCCCGTTCCTTTTCCACTGCGTTACTCACATTCAACTCTCTCTTACCATGTTTGCGTTTATGCCCAATATACAAACTGTCTCTCACTCGCATAACCAACATACGAGGGAAAAAGAAATGGAGAGGTTTTTTTTT
This sequence comes from Meteorus sp. PSUC_FEM 10030008, assembly GCA_018881525.1. Lineage (NCBI taxonomy): Eukaryota > Metazoa > Arthropoda > Insecta > Hymenoptera > Braconidae > Meteorus > Meteorus sp. PSUC_FEM 10030008. The sequence continues at coordinate 3,172 of JABMBR010006067.1, forward strand.
TTTTTTTTCTATAGGTTTTAGGTACTCTATTTCGATAGATGGTCACGTTATGGCTACGATAAATGATTCATCCAAAATTGAGCTCAACATCTCTACATACGAAAATATATCCATACATCAATTTTATTTATTTATTTGTTTATTTATTTTATGATGCTTTTTTATTATTTCTCCAGAGCAGTGGAGACTTGATAAATTTATTTAAATAACTTCGTCACTGGAATATTTATTAATTAATTTAATTTGTGTCGTTATGGATTTAAATGTTAGTGCAATAAAATTTTTTTTATTGTTTATTTATATTTGTGATTATATAAAGAGTGAAATTGTGTGAGTAGAAATTCATGTGCTAAGCAGCTCTGAGGGTCATCATTGCTCGAGTAGTTCTTTTACGAGGGCTCGTCGTCGTCTTACGATGTCTTGCTACGTCTTACGACAGTGAGCAAATGTTGCTCACGTACACAAATACTATTTTCGTTATGTGCATGAATATTTTGTTGGCGTGTGTGTGTGTGTGTGTATGTCTTATGTATCCTACTGTGCATCACTGTTGTATGTAGGCGACCTCGTCAAGGAGTCACAGAGGGTTCTCCTCCCTGGGGATGTTCTTGATATTCTCATTTGCTCACTAATTGTGCGCAATTAATTCAATCATAAATATTTTTCTGTATTTTTTTGTGGTAAATATATTTAAATGAATTGATAATTGATACAACTCAATGAATGAACGATTGAGAAAATTATTTTTCGTCGAGAATTAATTGGTAGAATTTAGAAAAAGTAGAGACTGTTGAATAGAATTGAAGAAAATTTATCTCAAATCGAATTCATAAAATGGGATTTCAGATGTTTTCTCTGTTTTCAAATATTATTTTATTTATTTCAAAAGTCGAACAGTAAAAAATTTTCCAGTAAAAAGAAGAGGAAAAAAAGAGGGAAAAAAAAACGATAAATAAAATTGGTCAAAGTTTATTTTTGTGATCTTCCCCATAATGTTGTTTCATATTTGATTCTTTATGATTTTATATGAGGATATGAGAGGGTCACGTGGATATTGTTTTCAATAACGCATAGCATCAATCAGACTTTGTTCAGTAGTCAAGAGAAAGATATAATCGTGGAGAAAGAAAGAGGAAAAGAGTGAGAAAGTGGAATGAAAGAGGATAAAGTGGGGGAAGATAGAGAGGAGGTGAAATGGGCACGCAAGATGTCCGGAATGCGGTGACCTTTGGCCATTGCCAAGCCAGGATTACCGAACTGACCATCTCCTTTGCATAACGACATCCAAACCCATGTCACCCCTCAATGCAGCTGGCTTTCAACCCCCTTCAAACCTCTATTATATCTATATAAATATATTTCTATATGTATTTTATGCATCCCCCTATCAAAACCACCAGCACATATATCGCTACATATTTCAACAATAGCACAATGATGTCCACCAAAAAATTGTCTTTCTCTTCAACATTTTCATTTTTTTTCTATTTTGTGTAATGAATTGCGATTTTTGTATTCGAAATGAAATTTTTTCTGCATTTTCTTTACAACAAATAAATAAATGACAAAATGGTTACAACTTCAACAACTGAAAAACTCAAAGAAGAGTCTGAAAATTTCATGAAATTTGCCACAATTTATGTCCCACTCATTATAAATTAAATCCAACAAACTCACTGATCATTTAAATATCAAAGGGTGCGATAATTTCGTATAATTATTTATGCAAATAAAATCTCTGCTCTATACATAAACACATGATATGTACGAAATGAATTTAGATTCGATATGAGAAGTAGAGAAAATGATTTCAAGTGTTAATTGGATCGAGCGATTGGCGGGGGAAGATTTACACAGCGCGCGAGTGATACACTTCCTTTTCCTCGATGTAATAAGGGAAGGAAAAATTGTAGTGGGGATGTTTCGTGATAAATATATATGTATATAATGCTACATCATCTCTCTCTGTTACTCTTTCGCTCGAGTTTAATTACGTTCTAGGGCTTTTGGCTCATGTCACAATAACGAGGGACACTTTCCGTATCGTGTACCGATTATTCAACCCCAGTTATGAAATACAGATTGAGTAAATATGTAAGGGTATATAAATTGATAAGAATATATTCGTGAAGATTTAACTGGATGGATATTCAAATATTTTCATATTTTTAATAGATTTATTAAACAATTTAAATTTATTAGTAAACTTTGGCATAAAAATAATTTTTTTTTAATACTGAATTAAATATTTAAGATTATTTTGAACAATTTTTTAATGTAATTGTGTTAAATAAGAAATTGAGTTACGAGAATTAAAAGTGGAAAGATTGAACGAATCATCATAAAATATTAATGTCCAATCACCATTTGAATTCTGATGCATCACAGGATGATTAAAATTTTAATCGAGCAACATTAGTCATATACATCATATGCAGAGAATCGTGAGGGTATGATACAAGGGGCGTGACAAAGACAGACGATTGAGTGTACGTTCGCACAGCAATCTTGTAAAACATTATTCTGACTAAACTGTCGTAAACGGGAGGAAATGAAAAGAGCTGCTTAATAGCTTATGTATGCAAATGCCATGAGAGCGGCAGATTGGCGCGAGTGCCATCCTATAACCCACCAAAAACCAAATGCATCACTGCTGAAAGGGGTGCGAACCTCATTGATGACACTGAACAAAACAGAAAATCAACCGAAAATTAAAAAATCACAACACATACGAGGAATAATTAAAAAAATTTCGTTTTTAGTAAATTTCTTTACGAACAAAAAACTACAGAAATTATTTGTTGAATCATCAATTCTACAATTTTTAATTATGATGTGGAAGAGGGGAAATTATTCAACATTGAGAACTAGAATTTGACAATTATTTTAGGAATTTTCTGACAATTTCACTTCAACTTACTAAACATAACCTAAAAATGTTAATAATCAACAGAAATTCTCCCATTTTATTTCAAAATTAATGATAAATACAACCCTTAATAATTCTCCATTTAAATTCCAACAAATAATTTCTTTTATATAAAATAATCCATCCAACATTTCATATAACTTCCTAAATAATTACAACCTCCATTCTCAAGAAATTTTCTCCACACATAAATAAAATTGTAAATTCTCACATTAAGATGAGTGAATACACATTGAACTACCTCTACCTATCCAGATATTTATATAAAAGTATTTGTAATATACGCTTTTCTCCGGCTGTCGCAATATCCGTGAACGTGTTGCTATTGATTTACATCGCATTCGATTGAAAGTATCATATATATAATGGCAATGTTGAAGGTCTGTTACACAGTACGTGCTCACACTTGGAAATCCACCCATATATTGGAGACAGCGCGAATAAAGCAAAAAAAAAAGAGAGGTAGAGCGAGGGAGTTCTCACATTGCGCGATCTCGCGTATTACAATTAACATTCGAGAGAATCGTTGGAGCGTGTCATGACAAAAAATTTCCTTTCCATTTTCTCTCTCACATATTCACACTCACACACACACCATACAAATAATCCAATAGAAAAAGAAAGCCATGCGCACATAAAAAACATTAAATAAAATAAAAATGAATAAATTTTGCAGTAAACAAATGAAAAGAAGTGTCCAATAAATTTTTCTTTTCTCATTTACATTAAAATGTTACAGAGTATTTAATTAACACTTGCACTTATATATAAAGTAGTTCACCCTTCAGATGCCAAAATGCGTATCACAAGTACGTCTTGAAGAAATGAAATGAGTATAGGGAAGGAGGGTGAAAAAAAAAAATGAAACAAAAAATTCCGGACGTTATTTGGTGCGAGTAATTAAAAATGTTGCATTAAAATACGGGAAAGAAAAGAGCGAGATAGTAATAGGAGAAGACCGCGTGTATATACATGACTATATATACAAGAGGGTATGTATATATAGATATATGTTGAGGGAAGGTTCTTTAATTCATGCCCGGCACCATATTTATGCTCCGACGTGCGATAATCCTCCTGTTCCTTCGGACCCCGCGGCCACGCCTCGAGATTCTATAATTACTCGTTTAATTACCAAACCTGATGTATGATCGCGATAGGGCGCATTAATTAATTGACCTGAATATTATATATCTACCTGTGTACTCCTCTTTCGCTTCTTGTCAAAAAAACACTCGTGATATTAGTGAAAAATTATTTTTGTTTATAAGTTTATGGGTAAATGTAGTTGAAGAGAATTTCAATGGGTGACACATGTGTGTGCATATGCGATTTATTTTTCTTGTAATTATCATTTGGAATAATTTATCGATGATAATTTTTAAAAATGAAAATATCGATGGAATTTAATTCGAAAATGGAATTCGATATTGCTAAATATTCTCTCTGTGAATCAACTGTTTGTGCAAAATTTCTCATTTTTATTTCAACTGCAACTAAAGGTTCTCGTCAAATGCATCGTCTTTCATAAATTTACGAACAAAACAGACGAGAGAGGAAAAAAAATTCACAACTACCAGCGCAGAATAAATTTCCATAAATATTTATCGCCGCAATCATTAACATGTGTAAAACCACGTTGGAATTCTTCTCAATATCACGAAAATATTAAAAAAGAAATGACAAATGAGATAAAACAAAGTCAAAGTTGGTACAAAGAAAAATCACAAAATTAAAAATAAAGAAACGTGAAAATAATTTAACCACGACTAATAAATAAAACAGTTCGACATATATTACAATGCGGAAAAATTGCGAACGTTCGTCTTTGCCCTCTGCATTTTCTCTTTTCCCCTCGTGTGAGTTTGATTGTCCTGGGAGCGGCGCGCCAATTAAAGTAGCTTTAATGTATGCATCGAGTCCCGTGTCTTGTGGTTGAAGGTGTAAAGATATAGAAGATAGCACGGATACGAGAGAACACAAACTCACTTGATTCACTCCAAGATGAGAAAGCCAAAGAAGAAGATGAAGGTGGAGCAAGTGAAGATTGATACAGAGAAGAAGAGATAGATAAAGCAAGAGGCAAATCCCCGCGTGTCAATTCTCAGAGCAATCTGCCAATGCAGATTAGTGGGGCACTTCGCCCTTCTTCTTCTCCATCTCTATAGTCTATACATTATGGTCCTGTCACTTGAGGGGTGACACGAGACCCCATAAATGTATATATAATACAAACACACAATGTTTATTAATAATTAATCGTAAATTCCAATTTTTTTCTTCGTCATTTTCTTCCTTATTTTTGTGTTTATTCATTTCGTTTTCTTTTTCACTGGGGTTGATTTTTGACGATTTTTGCTTTACACCACCATACACGAGAGCTGAGTATTCCATAAATCTAATGATGAATAATGGGGCACATATTGCCTGGAAAGTTGGTTCAAACCCCTGTTTCAAAGTGCAGTTGTTGAGCGTAAAGGGGGTGGTTTATAAGAATATTATAGAAAGGGGATTTTTTTTCTTATTCGTTTGTTTCATATGAATTTGATAGGAGACATTTAAAATGTATTGGACTGTCGTGAGTGAAGTTTTGTTCTTTTTGTCCATTTCTTTCTCTCATTTTTTCCGATTTGTCTACATTTTTCATTTCGTAGGGTGCAAGGGAGTATAAATGTATATGCACCCTTCAATGGTTTGTGGTCAAGTAATGTGTGGGGTGATCAAATGTACATGGTGATTGTAATATTTTCGTTACATCTGTGACGAGTAAAAAAATGTGATTTATTTATCCTTATCATTTTATTTTTTTCGTGTACTTTGTTTTGTATTTTCTCTCGTTCGTGGATGTTGGTCGATGAAATTGATTATATTAATATGTATACGGGTGAGAAGACCTGAGGATAAGATTATCAACTGTTGTTTTGATGCTCGGGGCAGTAATTTCCATCCCCTACATTTTTCGTAGCTTCCCTTCCTCGTCTTATAAAATAAGAACTGTTGAAAAATCGAATTTTCTTTAGTACAAATTATTTCTGTTTGCACTTAACATTTTTCCTTGTCATTTTATATTTTACAGTGAAATTAATCGAAGAAGTATCATTCTGATTTATTAAAAATTGAGTGGATGAAAAATAAAAATGTCTGAATAAAACATAAACGAGTGAGTAAAGAATAAAAAGAAAATTGAACGAGATGAAAATAAGTGTTCGAAGGAGAGAATATAAGTGAAGATGGAAAAAAAAAAGAATAAACGATGTCGGGAGATAATATGATAGTGAAAGCGATAGGGTTGGGGGTAGTTTGAGGGTTTGGAAATGGCTATAGGCAATGAGAGTCACCACCCATTCAACCACAAATCCAAGATCCGATAAGCCGTGACCATATTGGGATCTACACTTAGAATATCTTCCTTACGTCTGCTTCATCCCTTATTTTTTTTTTTTTTTTCTATCACCCTTATTTTATTCCACGCTTGGTCATACACCCGGTCATTGTTCTATTGTTCTTGACAATCAAACATTCTTCAGAGCCATATCAACGATGAAATAAAATATTTTTATTCGGAATTTCGAGAAAAATTCAAAATTTTCACTTCTATTTTGTTCATTGACTTTTTTCAACAGACGAGATGAATTAGAAAGGGATGATGAATAAAAGGGATGAAGAATAGAATTGTGAGAGGGTTGGAATGCTTTTATGTAGTGCACTATTGAGAAATTCTTCTTTAACGCTGCGATTTAAATTGACCAAAAAGAAAAAAGAGAAAAAAATAAAATTCAAAAAAACTCAATTGCGCCTTTTTTTCATCAAGAAATTCCTGTTACTGGATCACATATACAGCATTGAATGGATGTGAATTAGAAGTGGGGAGTTAGAATAGAAGTGGAAAAATTCCAACAGTTGCGGAATGTAAAACGATCATGACAAAATAAAATCAATAAATAATAACGATCGATCGATTCCACGATGTCGCCGCGTGTGATCCCGATCTTCACGATGATCCTCGGAAGCTCAATGTATCTCTCTGTCTTTGATTCTCGATCTGTCTTTATCCCTCAGTCATTCTCTTCTTTTGCCTGTCTCGTGTGTGTGCGCGTAATGGTTCCGTAGAAACGAACGGGTTCGTCGACCCACCGGAAAACAATTCTGCGCCTCCTTTCGCATTATTTTTTCTCTTCTCTTTCTTCCCTTTTTTTCTTCTCTTCCTTTTTCATATATATTTAAACTTTCTTTCTGTTCAGCCCCACACGTAATAGGGATCGCTGTTCAGTTTGCGCGAATCTCATTTACAAAACAAAATTGCAAATTTAATTCACATCATTTCAATACCAAAAATTCAAATGTGACTTCAAAAACGTCGAAAAAATTCGGTTCATTTACAATTTTTAATATCCTGTGATTTTTATGGTAAAATAATTCAACAGTTTCATCTTGATCATCACACATTTACTCTTTTCACATTTTACAATGTGATTACAAATAAAAATCGTTTTTTTTTTGTACCGTCACAGAGCAACTATCTTAATTTTAATAAGGCAGAAAAATATAGCGAAGAAAAAAAAAAGGAGAAAGAAATTATACCTCAACAATATTTAACGATAATAAGATGATTGGAAATGAAAGAAAAATAATAAATAATAATTACATATTTATATGATGCTCTCAATATATATAGATAAAATCAAAAAAATTTTGCTAGATAGCAATCACATGTAGATTATTATCCTTGGCGTTGCAACGATTATATTTGTCTACCGCTATATTTTGTCTCATTTGCATTCTTAATAGAATTATTACCGAGCGAACAACAACGACGTCGAGAATCAAAAAATATAATACACACATCCACATACACAAAACGGGCGTGTAGAAAGCTACGAAAAAAAAAGAATTAAGAAAAAAATTAAACAACAAATAAAAATCAACAGCAAGAAAATAAAAAAAATTGTTAAAAGAAGCAAACGAAGAGATAGAATATGCGTTGCAGTTTGTGTGTGTTCATGTTCGTGGTGGTTCGTTGAAGAGAATCCGAACGTCATTATATATTTTCGCGATACGCACACTCGGCTCGAAATCATAGAGTAGAGCGCGCGGTGCTCAAGACAAAAAGTTAATCGACGTGATGGTGGTGCAATAATTACTTTTGATGCACAACCTGAGAGAGCATCGTCTTTTAAAACAACTGAATATATCTGTATACTCTTAAAAAATTATTCACAATACAACAGCTTCAACGTCATAAAATGTCACAATAATTAACGAAAAAGTGTAAAAAAATTGATAATAACAAAAATTTCAATAAACAATCCAAAATTAACTCGTAAACAATTTGTGTGTGCCTACCTTTCAAACGCGTAGTGCCTCTCCTCAAATCTGCAACACATAAACAATTGTTTTTTTTTTCTCCATCACACCATGACAATATTCTCTCTACCCACACACTAATATAAACATATAAATCATTGTATACATGTTATAAATACTAAATAATTTTATCATGAAAAGAAACAAACGAAAGAAACTAAGAACGTATGATAATATAAAAAATACTAAATAAAAAAAATTATAAAACAAGATCAACGAACATAAATATTATGGGAATAATTTGGAGGGATTGAATACAGGGCACTGCATATATATA
>JABMBR010006068.1:0-11728 GCA_018881525.1 Meteorus sp. PSUC_FEM 10030008
TCATGTATATATATATATATAAATGAATTGACATTGAATAGAATATATGTTGATTTCGATATAAAAATTATTTGGATGAATTACCGTTTCGGAGGCATAAACACCAGGGTCGTGCGAATCAAAACTGAATTTGTGATTCCATTGTTCAATTCTTGCATGAAGTGATCGCCCATATTTACGGAAACTCACCGAGAACAAAAATTCTTCTTGCGCGGAATCGCGCAATAAGAAAGTTCCCTCTTGTTTACCGTCGAGTAAACGTTCGGCCTCATAGCGATCCATTTTACCCCAATAAAACGAACACGCTGTGATCGAGCGTAAATCTGGTACCAGACAATGAACATAATCCACTTGAGTATGGGCTGGCCTCTCAATATTTGGCACTAATACCAAATCAAATTGTGACAGTGCAGTGAGTGCTGCAGCTTGTATTCCAGCGTGTGATTGAAATAGTGCCGTTAGACTGTCAACAGTAATACCATTGGGATGGACTTGAATTGCTGAAGCATAATTAGGCCGATAGCCCGGTGGTGGTTCTACACCTTCTTCCATTTCGCGAGCTCTCTGTTGCCGAGCACGTTCATCACAATCCTGAACAATTATATATGAAGACGATTATTAAGAACGTATAGAATGAATTGATTTTCAAACAAATTGATTGGGTTGCATATGATTTACCTCCATTGGGAATTCAGCTGGATTGAATCGTGATAAATCTATCACGGGACTAGGAGGCAATGGCCCTAGAACTGGACTTTGGGTAGCTGAACGATTGTTAAATACAACACCAGCACCCATAGGATGCTCTTCAGTACTTCGATAACCTGTACACACACACTCCGAACTATTGTTTGGTTGATCTGGCATATCAGTGTTCTTCGACCCTTTACTTTTTGTACAATTAAACTTCAAAACCCAATTGCTGCGTTTTTTCTTTGATGATAATGCATGATTGCACACTGGACTTTGGTCTTTATTGCGTTGTTTACCTGAAAGTAAAAAGATTTGTTCGATCAGGAAGAGAAAAAATGAAGAGCATTGTCAAGATGTCTTCGTGGAAAATTTTTTTACTTTTCCGTTTCCCAAACGATAAAGTTTTTGATGTTCTTCTCAATGCGGGATTAACTGGGCTATCTTCAGAACTGCTGCTGCTGTTACTCCCCGAACTGCTACAGCAAGGTTGTTCTTGATGCTGTTGCTGTTGTTGTTTCGGTCCAATAGTGCAATCCGTAACAAAATTACCGTTACTGCAAACTTGTTTAGTTGTATCTTGTTGTGTATCAAGTGGTTGACTATAAATTGATTCAAATCTAGAATTATGGTTATCCAAACTTATTTGTTCGTTGTTGATATTTCGATTCTGCTGTTTGTTTTCATCACTAGCTTCAACATAATTGAGATGCATTATTTGATGATCATTGCCATTATTTTCATTGTCATCAGTCACATTTTCCCTGTCATCATTACTTTGTCCCAGCATATCGAGGACAATACGTTGGTTGCAATCAGTGTTACTTGCTTCTTCCTCTGACGATGATGACGATGATGATGGAGATGGTGATAATTGTTGTCGTTTGTTATCATCCATCCCGAAAAATTCCCGGAAGCTAGCTAGATGCTGACCCATAATTGAATGATAGCACGCGCATTTTATTGCTCCGGAATTATCAGATGATTCAGAGGGGGTTGCAATATAATAAATCTGATATTTACTTTTTACACTTGGTGTAGCTTTTTTCACCAATTTCACACTCTGAAATTTATCTTTTCATCACAATTCACACGATCAGATGTATTTCACTACTCCAAAATTATTATCAATCACTATTCGTGGTACACATTTGGATGCATCGTCGTCGTCGTCGCCGTAACATTCGCATGCTTGTGAATCTGAAAATATGAGGAATCAGTGAACACATTATTTCTTAGTGAGAAATGATTCTATAATTCGGAATGAGTCATGCAATTCCCACTGTTGCGATGTGCCTCGGCAGTGTAGATAAATGTGGTAGTAGTATCAGTGTTCAGAATATGAAGCATGGGGGAAGGAGAGAAAGAGAGAAAACGAGTGAGGGTGAGAGATTGAGAAAAAAATGAAAATTGCGAGGCTGAACAAAGACAGAGTGAGGGAGTGAGAAAATGACGGAGATGGAAACAGAGGTAAATGGGGATAGTCTGTGTGTGAAGGAGAGAGAAGGGGAAGGACGGAGGAGGAGAGAGTGAGAGTGAGATATACAGAAGCAAAAAGAATCTGATCATTCTGACAATGAAACGTGAAGTAAGTGAAAGTCTGAGAAATATGTTGCGTTTAGAGTTGAAGAATTCGTTGGAGCGTAAATCGAACAAATCCATACCTCCTTATTTCCGATTTCAATAATTATAATTGTTCGTTCCTCGTTCCGAAATTGTTGAACAATTCACATGCGAAAACAAAATTATGGTTCCCCCATCATATTCTGTCCCGACAAATATTCGAAGAATTATACGTTCTCACTGGATGTTAGATTTTGTTGATGAAACAAGTCCAGACCTGTCTGAGCAGGTCTTGACAGGCAATGTATTCGTTATCACAATGTACACTTTTTATCTATGCGAGTGGAAGTGACGAAATGTTTATTATTATGTTAAGATGATGTGAAACACAAAACCGAGGATTATGGTGTTTGGCGATTAATTCTTCTTTTGTTCTCTTGATATTATTCTTGTTTTCACCCACATAGTCACATATTACGAATCATTGGAAATTACAAAAATACGTGAACGCAGCGCAACGCCAGCCATTTTCACTGGTATATTGTGTCCATGTGTGTAGCAAATGTATATATATGTGATGATCAATGACGTTCTACACACTAGATTCCAGTGATTACAACGTGAATGGGCTAGAAAATCATTATGAGGAGCTCTTGCGGTCTACTTATTCATCTTTCATTGACTTTTTGTCCATAGAAATGGGAGTTATCGTATGTTGAAAAGTATCAAGTCGATAAGACAGGCAATATCTGCAGTATCGACTGGTCAGGATAATCCGCGTTCGCCACCCATACCTGGACTGGTTACCAACCCGTTTGAGAATCTCGGAATCGGATGAACAATCCGAATTAGGATGTACAATCGAGAAATGGAGAATCGGATGAAAATCTTTTTGTTGCATGATACTCCAGGTTCAATGTTAATGAATCGAATCTCTTTCTTCCATGTTGATATTCACCTGACAAGATGACACTTCAAATTAAATGGAATGGAAAGTTCTCGTGGGGCCTCAATAATCATAATTTGTCAACTCACCTGTGAAATATTTACGCAGATGAAAGTATTCAACTTTCTTTAGTCTATTTGAGAGTAAAAATTAGCAGAATAAAGGGGTATTTGCGAGATTCTTGGCCTGGAATATATTCAAATTTTCGAAATGGAATGGGCTTATTCTAAACGTTAGAAGTTTTCACGCTGTGAAAAAGTTCTGCTGTTCCAAATTCTTTTAAACATTCATAACACTGATAATCATGGCGATTCAGGTTTACATATTCAAACTACGAACATATTCATATCCGATTTAGAAGAGAAGCCATATCAGCATCAAAGTCCTGAGAATTGCGTTCCAATCATAACCATTAAGAAATTTTCTTTCTGCGTATCATTGATTATGGAAAGACATGCAGAAAAAAATTAATCGAGTGTTATTTGACAATTCTAATTACGTGAACAGAAAAAGGACATTGCATAAAACATGAAGATAATGAATAATCAAGAAGTTGTGTTGGTATTTTGTTTTAGTTTCAAACATCAAGTAACAAGAGTAATAATTTATTGATAATGTAATCAGGACGTAATACTAAAACAATGTTTATTAAAAGGTGTAGATACACATGATATTTCTCAAAATCGTTAAATCAAAATGATATAATCATATAACCGGTTACATCCTGCAAGAAAGTAATTTCTATTAAAATTCGAATCACCAATTACACTAATACAAATATCGAATTTAGATTCACCAATTGAAAAATATTTGTACATTACACATAACAAAAACATATTAACGCATATATCAGAAACATATATATTACGCCTTTCAGTGCGGTCGAAAAACGCGATGGACTTAGTCCTCCTTTGCATTCACATTAATAAATAGCCACTGATAAGCAGTATTCCCATATTGAATTTCAGAATTTACTCTTATATTCATTATTCTCATGTTGTCACATCCATCAATCCTTCTTCCAATGTCTGAGGTCACAATAGAGATAGGCCTGTCGAGATTTTCATTCGACATTTACAAATACTATGGAGAAAAAATTGAATTGAAATGGCCTGTAAACTCCTATTGAAGAGAGGAATAAAACATAATACACGTATGACAGTGACTATTCAATCCATCATTACATACAGTACACTGAATTGTGGACTTCCTGTTCTATTATTGATCTAAATCTTATTGATTTCGCAAACTTTGTGTAACAATTAAATTTGATAAAAACGCCTAATGGTTAATCAATAACGTCCAATGATGTTTTGTTTTTTTCCTGAGTGTCGAGTGTGGTGAGAAAGAAATTAAATCGCTTGACTAGTGCGCTGACACTCTGAGAACATACATTGCAGAAGGAAGTTCTTGTACTTTGTCTATCGTCTTCATTTGTTTATATTAAAATGGACACAATTATCACTATTAGACATAATCTTCGGATGGTCTGGTCTATTATTACTAGTTTTCACACTTTATTTATGATCACTTTTATATATTGAGTGAGAATTTTTTCATCCCTGCATATACCATATCCGGTACGTACGTTCGTTTTTATATATTTCATTTCCGAAAAACTAATTGTGCAACGTCTATAAATCCCACAATTGATCACCGAAACTGGTAAAACAAATATTTCAACTTCCGTCATATCACCATCATCATTATTATCATCGAAGAGTAGAAAACAAATTAACATTGTTGTTGGAAATTAATTTAATGATATTTAATACACTAGAAATACAGATGTGTGTTCGTGTTATTTGTGTGTAACTTTATGAATGAATGAATAATATGTGTATGTACGTAAAATAATATGTTATAAATAGGCATCATTTCCTATCGGAATATTACTTTTTCTCTAGAAAGTTAGTGTCTAATGATAGATAAGCATAGTATAACGGGTAGCAGGGCTGTTGTTCCTCTGTCCAAAATTTCTCGATTTCCTATTTTGCAACTGTATAATTAGTATTTTTAATTAATGTTATATATTATTTTACATTTCTTCATGATCTCGCATCGTTATTTTGTTTTCTCCTTTTCATTTCAAATAATAATCATGTTTTAGCATCAATGCTATTTGCTCTTAGGATTCATGAAACGAGGCAGCTCGTTCCAAGGATACTGTCATTATTTCATACCAGTTCATTTTCATTCCTTGTTCATTTCACTTTTTCGTTCTTTATGATTTTTCACTTAATCCCTCCATTTAATCTGCCATACTGTTATAGCTCGTTATTTACAATCACTCGCTACTATTCATCTTCTGTCATCTCTCCCATTCCTGTCATCTCTTCATGATCCGCAGCATCAACTCCTCATAATCTGACTTTGTTATTATTTTTCTCGCCGTTTTAACTTATGTGACTGTTATTCACAAATTATTTCATCCAATGTTGCACATTGTCAAACTGGTTTCTTTTTTTTTATCCATCAATCAATTTTGCATAATCCATTCATCATTGATCAAAGTATCTAACACTTACTTTATGATAAAAGATCTGGAACAAAAATAAAGGAGAATATATGGATACTTACTTACATGCATACATTCCTACACATTTACATGTACAAACATGGAGAAACACATACACACATTAATATATATAAATATATGTCTTTATAAATGTGTCAATGACAACTGAGCTGACACATTTATAATTCTTGATATCTAATCATTCATTCTATACCGTTGCATTACCTGGTATTTGATTGTTGTCTTGGGTTTTATTATTGGAGAAATTATCTTGAAACGGATTAGTATTGGCGTTTGTTGCGATGGGCACAAAGGGGCTGACCATAGGAGTGAATGGCATTGCCGTCGGATTAAGATTAGAGTTGAGGGAATCCTCATTAGCAATATTTGATGACAGCATGAATAAGGGACCGCTACTGCTATTGCTCAGAGTGTCAAACTCGGAGAAGTCTAAGAGGTTGTTCGTCACGTTGTTTTGTTTGCTATAAATTCAGCCAAAATGAAACAAAAATGAAAATATATGAACTAAGTAACACCAATAGGCCATAACACACTAATAAAGTTACGATTATCGAATGCCTGCACTATAAGGCATCCCTGTACGTATAGATATTCATTATTACAAAAGCATTTTGATAAATATTCGACGGTCATATTAGACAACATACTTGAGCTATAATAACAGAAAATCACTGCTGCTCTGAGGCAGTAAATTCTAATGACTGAAAGTAATGGAAATATTGTCCAAAATCATCAAACACAAAATTGGATAGACAAGGGTTGAATGAGGATGAACAACTGAATAAATAAGAAAGAAGCATTCGATGTATTATTAACTGTGTTTAAAGAAAATGTATATGAAGAACATGCGACTGTCAAAACCTATCTTGAAAAAAAAAATCAAATGGTAAAGTGTGGATATTAATTCTCTCTTGTGATTGAAACTCTATCACGTCGAGGAAATGTTGATTGGGCACTCAGTAGATTTAATCTATTTTCTTCTCTTATGGCTGAACGGACTTAATTTCAACATTGTTTCCATCTTGATTGAATCTTATAATAATTAAAACGGAAATCCTCGTTCCATTGAGTAGTATATTAAATCTACTGATGCTTTCCATGAAATTATGTACAATATTTCGTGATGGTAATTTTTTTTCATTTATGCTATTCATCTCTCTTTACATTATGTACATTAATATTATTATTTGTCACGACATTCAGTGTTGCGGTATGTGGGTTGTTGGTCTTCAAAGCATATACTGCACAGATACGTGATTGTAGTTGACGGCGTTTGTTCTATTTCCACGAAATTTTCTATTTCCCATTCGGTGTTGTATCGCACACAAAAACAAACGCAAAAAAAAGCCGCAATTTTTTCTTTCCAAGTAGATCAATATCAACGTATCCAAACGATTACGTATGCTCTTGAATTTATATTAGCCGTTTCTCATGCGAATTATAATATACATAATTTTATAAGTGTAATTGTTAATGATACATTTACAATGTCATCGATTCTGTAATTGGGTTGACTGTTTCCTTTTCATACCTATCATTCAATCGTTCAATTCAAACACATAATCTTTCATTAGTTTCAATGACTCTCAATTACATTCAGAATGAATATCCATTGATTCAATGCCGATTCAATATCCTCATTATCTCGAGAATAATCATCCAATTACGTGACCATTCTCTCATATGTATGTTCTTTGTGATTGATTAAACGTTATTAGTAGAATTACTTTGCGTCATCAAGCATAAGCCCCTAAAAATGCCTCACAAATCTTTTCCATTTTTCTAGTTACATACCTATAGATACGAAGTTAATTGCACACGATTACAAGTGTATGGCATCAGATTCAAATAAACATAACTTTCAAATGTTCCAGCAATTCAGTAAATTCAGAAGAAAAATTTGGAAGCGAATATTAATATTCGCCGATCTGTGCGTTATCTTCATATTTTTCTCACTATCTTCACCAATCGATACCATCCATTTTTTTCCCATTTATTTCAATATCTTTTTTTTTCATCCTTTTAATTTAACTCAATTAATATTTCGTCGCCACATTGGGACTATATAGCAATTGATGATTTACAGATAAAGATATATATATGTATATATATGCATAAGAACAGGAACCTTATTGAGTTATATCTTGGAGACGGTCTTGAACTGTGAATAACGATGGATTTGACAACAAAAATTCATGAATCGACGCGAAAAGCACACGCGAGAATACCATGCAAATTCTTATCAATTTTATTCATTTAGTTAGATGTCATATAATATAATTTTTGGTAGTGATTGGCTCGTATACATACTCATTAACACGTGATTGCGATAAGGTTTGCATACTTTATGCGTTTTTCCAGATACAAGTAAGCGAAAATGCAACGGAGGAAAATAATCGAATTGCAAAAATAAATCGGAATAAATTGGAGAATATAATCAGTGGGGATCGCGAGTGAATCAAAACTATTCGCATAAAGTATCAATCCAATATCAATAACATTCATCATACGTAATTGAATATTTGTTTTGAATTATACATTTGACGCGCTGAAATGTTTTTGGTTATCTATAATTTTTCGAATAAATACTTACACCGTGGCATTGTCCAGAGTGATGGACTGGGGATTGATGCCATTCCCATGATTCGTATGATGCCCATTGAGTTCACCATTGTCAGCATTATCTTGATTATTCTCAAGTAACGTTGTTTTGTTTATATCATTATTGATACCGTTTGTGTGAGTAGTACCGTTTCGTACTATGTCGAGAGGACTGTTGTTCACAGCACGATGAATATTATCTTGCTGTTCAGTAGTTATAAATTGTTGTGTTGCTTCAGATATTAAACTTGCTGTCATAACATCGTCAACTTTATTGTTGCCCGGCATAAGCTTATTCTCTTCTATTGGGCTGTCGTCTTTCGATTTTTCAACATCACCATCGTCTCCCTACAGTTCGAGTTTTTAACAAACGTGAGAAACGAATACAAAAATCATTTGGGCTCAATGTTGATCCCTGGTTAAAATTATTTTCTATTACCTTCGTTGGTGTATTGGCCTGACTATTCCCACGTGTTCGTTTCATTATTGCCTCAACTCTTTTACGTCGAGCAATCCGTTCTTCTTCCTCTTTTTTCAGCCGTTCAACCATTTCTAATCGTTGCCTATACGTTGAAGAAAGAACAGGTTACAAGTTTTGTCGTATGAAAAAGCGAAAGTATTTACATATTTTTGTTGTAATGCACATGAGTGTCTGGACGACTAGGAATGTTTTCGCCATCATCACTATCGTTTCGAATTCTTTTTATTCTATTGTTTATACATTTGAGTCTAAATAATACTTTAGAATTATTGCATATTGCAAAATCCAGTTACCATTTCATAGTTGTGGTCTCTTTATATTTATCGTTAAATCGAATTTTTTGAGGAAAATGTTGCATTACTGTTTTTTCTCAAAATTGTTATTCGTATTCACAATTCACAAAAACATCAAAAATGAATTGAAAAGTAGTGAAAAATAGTTTGATGCTGTGCTCCACCGAGGAATTATTTCCCGAGTGAATAATACACTGAGCTTTCCAATTATGAATAATCAACAGCGACATCTTATCGCGAAATCGATGTTCAAGAAGAAATTCCCTTACGTCATCATGATATCACCATCTCACTATTTTAGGTTGACAACAAAGGTTCTCAAGATGATGATTTGCGTATGAGATCCAAACTATGAACTGGTAGAATATTGTTCGAAAGTGATAGTGGAAACTAAGTATAAGGGGCAATAGTAGGATTTTTGATTGGGAACATTGAAAAGAGAAAATCAAAAAAAGGCTCAATACTTTTCCGCTTCTTCACGGGCTTTACGGTCGGCCTCCTCCTTTTCCAATTTTTGTTTAGCTTCTTCTTCGCGTCGCTTTCGATCTTCCTCTTCTCGACGTTTTGCATCTTCAATAGCGATTCGCAACCTCTGTTCTTCCGCCTCTTTAGCCTCGTTCGCGAGACGGAGTGTTTCCTCCTCTAAACGACGCTGTTCTTCTTCTTCAGCCCGTTGTCTCTCCTCCTCTTGACGTTCCTCTTCTTCCAGTCGTTGACGCTCTAACTCAGCTTCACGTTCTGCTTGTTCTCGAGCGAGTCTTCGTCGTTCAGCTAATGCCGCTTTTGCTTCTTCTTCTGTAGTAATTCTTATTTTTGCGATCATCGAGGCGGACATATCGATAGCTTCCTCGGTATCTCCGTCAGTTTCAGGAGATTTCTTTTCACTTTCGATTTTCTTCTCTTCTTTTTGTACAAGTTGCGGAGCAGCGACTGCACTTGTCACATCTTCTTTAGTGATTTCTGCAGCGGAAATAGAAATTTGTGGAGAGGGAATTGTTTCTGATAATGTTGCGTTATTTGCCTCATTGATCATGTGATGTTTTTCGCTCCCTTGATCCTTCTTTTCCTCATATTTGTCATCAATGACCTTCGATTCTTTCATTTCCTCGTTTGAGCAGTCGTCATTCTTTATAATTTCCGTCGTATTTTGACGTATGAGCGAAAGCGATGGCTGTTCGACACCAGGACTCTGTAATGGCGTAGCTTTCGGTGTAATACGCGGTGATGCCTTTGCACTCTTTATCAGCCTGTCGCTTGCTTTCCGTGTCAATGTTGCTGAGTCACCAGTATTCGATCTGGGTGTTGATGAAGAAGTCGGTTTCTTTGGAGTTGTGTGGACCTTTGGCAGTGGTGGCTTTGATGAATCTTTTGTTTTGGCATCACCTAACAAATCTGAAATTCAATCTTATGAATAGACTATCGATTTGTCACATTGTTTCAAATATGTTTAATTTGAAGCATCGAAAGTATTTACATGTGCAATAGCTCAAAAAAGCCAATTTCAATAGAGGGAGAAAAATATTTCAAAATAAATCTACAACGTAGAGTAATTTTTAAAATTGAAAGAGAAATAATGGCAAAAGCTTGAAAGTGAAATTTGAAATTGAACATTCTGGCACAAAGAAATGCGTATGATATCACTGGGTTCATCATCTCTTTTATCGATAGTTGTTTATTTTTATGACCCAAAAGTATTTCAAATTGAGAAACGAAACAACGAAACAAACGAAAAGTGAATAAATGAACACTTGTCACGCTGTCACTCCGAAATTATTTTTTTCTTTTTCTGTTTTTTCGGAAAAAACCATGCTCACTGTGTCGTTCTGTGACGGTAACGCCTGTTCCGGCAATAGATGCCGGTCGCGGACGTCGCGGGGTCGATGTGCGAGGACGTAGATTGACGTTACTGCTTGCCACGCTGCTGCTGCCACTCTGTTGACTCATGGAGCTGTGGGGTCGCGATGGGCTGTTCGGCGTCACCTCACCGCTCCGGATACCTAAGCAACCCATTTATGCCCAATTCACGATAAGGATCTATGCACTTTTATATGTATTCATACATACAAACATGTAGATGTAAACACACGTATTCATGTGTATATATCTGTATATATGTACGGATGTACATAAATCTTTCAACTTATTGTTCTAAAAGTATTTACGAATGAATTTTCGTGGATATTTTGTTGTGTCTATAGAGTTCATATATTAATGTGTCACTATAGCGTCAGAGCGAGTGTAATTTCTGGTAAATTAACCCACCACCAACAAGTGATAGAGATTGCTTTTCTCCGAATGCACGGTATAGTATGATGAACAAATGGAATTATAACTGAAGAAAAAATTAATGAAAATGACGATAATTAGTATGAACTAGAGAGATGAAATTATATAACTTGTAAAAGACTGCGAGAAGCAGAGACTATTAACAGCAAGGAATATTGACAGCAAAAACAAAATAAACAAAAAAAAATACAATATTTATATAAATACATTTGATCGATTGCACATCAAATACAAGTGTATATAATTTCTTCAAATTAAAATCGAAAATGTTAATGTAAAAATGTTTATGTAGCTTACCATATGTATGAGTCCTATTATTATTATTATTA
>JABMBR010006069.1:0-11726 GCA_018881525.1 Meteorus sp. PSUC_FEM 10030008
TATATAAAATTGCCTAGAGCAGGGATAAATATATCTATATGTATGTATATACATTTATGGGTTGAGTCCGGTTGTGAGAGGTGCTTGTGGCACATAAAAGCTAGAACGGAAGTGAACCGTTTCAATTCCATTTGGCATTTCTACGTGCATGTATCACTATCTTCATATATCCGTGTATGAGCGTGTGTACGTGAATGTGGATGCGTATTTACAGTTCGTATGTGAGGACACATGGCCTTTCTTGCATTATGACAACGAACGGATGGCCAATAGACTTCGTCGCCGTCCTCTCACAACGTCATCCACTCAATTCAGTGAACGTTTTTTCTTCTCAAGTCGGCGACACTCGCGCGATTCAACTCTATCAGTTGAGCAAAGTTCAAAGAGGACAGGAGAAAGAGACAAGAAAATTGATGGAAATACGTGGCTGTGTAAGTTGTTGCGAGCTTCATTTTCTCACATCGAGAAATGGAGAAGAAGAGAAGAAAGTATAGAAAGGAAGAATGGCAGCAGGCTGATTGGACGTATGGAAGAATGAAATTTCATTTGTTTACGTAGATTATTCATAAGGGAATGAATATTTCGTTTACCCATGGAGACATCATGTAATTTTAATGAGAATAATCCTTTTCACCTACGTGAATTGTCCACGCAATTTCGTGACTCAACAATGTCAATTAAATGCGTGTGTATATATGTATGGAGATCGATTACTTGCGAGAATAGAAAAGCTCATTAACTCACTCCCACCCTTTCTCTACCTGTTCCTGTGCACGTGCGAGGGTAAGAGATCGGGGGTTGAGTTGGAGCGAAGAGAGGGGTAACAATAGTGATAGTACTAGTGGCAGTGAAGAGAAGGAGAGAGATTTCAGGCCGCACGTTTATCGTCGCGACGATAATGATTTCCTCCCTCACTGTTTTATCGTTATTCTCGTTACGTATGCAAAGCCCATTGCCAACCCGGTTTTGCCCCGTTGACTAAAATACTGAATGTGTTTATAATGCCTCATGTATATATGAATATTCGGCATTTATGCAGAGGTATTTTACACATGGAGAATTTCTAATCAACAAACATATCAATTTTGAATGTGGATCCATTGATTGTTGGGTTTGTGGACGAAAGAAAATTCCCGCACAATTCGATTGATTGTATTAATGATGATAATTAATAGGATTTTCAGTGCTGATGTAATCATAATACTTGAATCAAATTTGTATTGCAGAACCTACATTGATTATCAATTTGTAATTTATTATTTGAATTGTGTTGTTATGAAATGCAACTGTTTGATTTGTTAAGTGGATATCATCTATTCAAGTATTTTCGAATTCATTATAACACATTTTTCAGTTTTTTAATAAATTTCAGTCACATTTTATTTTACATTTATTTGAGGTATTTATCAATGTTGCAAATGTGAATTGATTTTTCATTATTTATTCAACCCAATTGCCATTGAGAACTTTACTCGAGATATTTCCGAATGGTGAATTTATTTACAATAAATTATGCGGGAATTTATTTAATTTATGCATGAGATGGATTTTCCAATGAAATATTCGTACTTGTTCTATTATTTATTCTGCTTTTTTTTTCGAAAATAACCAGAAATATCATGATTGTTTGTAATTATCGGTATGATTGCAATATTCAAACCATCACCGTTATATCCATTAACGTGGTCATTCATTTTTCATTCATTATTTGATTATTTTTTACACTCTAACAATGTTCAATTATACTAATTAGTAATTGGCTCTTTTTTGCTTAGTCTCTCTCTCTCTCTCTCTTTTTATTCTCCTCTTAGCCATGTTTTATAGTTCTTCAGCCTGTTATTTGCTCTTCGTTAATTCAACACTAATCTCCACAATCTCCGGACAACATTGCAAGTAGATGTACCACACGAGTCTGTGAGAGACGTTGTGGAATTGTCACAACTCGCATTTTTAGGTGAAATACTAAATTTTCGAAAAACGAGGGGAAAAGAAAAATAAAAATTCAGTTTTCGTCATACTGACATTTTTTAAATTCCTACTTTTCACTAAATTTCATACCTGTTCTGCTCTAACTATTTCATTATAAACCATATTTGTTCGATGAATAATAAATTCTGTAGCGAACTAATTGGGACAATTTTTGAGAGAATGTGAATTAAACAAAAAGAAACGTATACAATCATCAGACAATGACATTATCAATGGAGGCAAACTGCGAAGCGTATTTTTTTTTTCTCATTCCGTATTTTTATTTTATTTCTAAAGAGACAATTGACATTAAACAAAATATCACAAAACGAGTGAATAAAATTATTTCAAATGTCAAACTGTTATAATTTACTGGGAAGATGGAAGATCAATAAACTGGTTACAGTGAAAGATAAATTGATGCAACAATATTATTCTTTTTATTGTTGTCTCACTGAATATTTTTTTAAATGAATAAATAAACGTCGTTGTTGTGATAGGGTATATGAAATAAATTTGATATTGAGTTGGCGATATCAATGGCAATAACTAATGGTCACACTCATCATGCTACGGAAATATGCACAACCTTTTTTATCTCTCACCCATAAAAAGAAATATAAAAATAAAACATAAAATATTCCCTCCATAAAATATATATGTAGACAGTCGTATTTATCTGTCGCGACTGACTCTACACAAGAATTTTCCCTTTTTCACTCGTTTCAACTTACATAACTTAAAAATTCCATTTCACAGTTGACTTCCCAGATTAAGTTCATTGTTAACTGTCAAATCAATGTTTCTATCATTGTTCTCTTGCATCGTCTACATTAATGACGATTATTATTTTTAAATAAATTACACTTTTGAATGCCATAAAAAAAAGATAATAATTTAGTGAGATTAACAAGGCAAATACTCCACTTCAGCCTGTGGAAATTTTCATCTCATTTCCATTCTCACATTTGTTCCTGGGAAAATATACTTTTTGCATTGTTGTAATTTGTCATGGACACATGAGATGGTTGTACGTTCACATGCATATGAAAAGTATACTGAGACGTCGACCATAAAAGTATAGAGCAACCCTTTTGAGGTACAAAGCAATGGTAATTATATCGCGCATCGTTAAAACGTGCTTTTACATATAACTCCAACTACACCTACTTCTACCTTCATCAACTATGTGCTATTTCCACTACTTCAACCGCTAACTGTTCGTTTTCGTTATGGTAACAAGATTGCCAACGGTATCACAATGCGAAACAGATCGCATTTATATATGTGAAAGGAAAATATATAAAAGTAAAAGATGACAGAGGAAACAGAGATATTCAACAATGCGATTATCAAACGATGTATTCTATCTCTATGAATGTATAAATACAACAGGGGAGTGTACATAGATAGTCAATGAAAAATCCCTCACAAACGTTTTAGTAACCGGAGGGCGGATGTGAACGCCATCTTGGAAAAATAGCATATCAAAGAGTTTCTCCTTTTACTGAACAAGTACAAACCTGCAACTTTTTACTCGGAAAGAACAAAGGCAGAATAAATGTGTAACGATTTTTTTCTCCGCTTGTTTGCTGAGCTGTTTTGAATACATCAAAATTATATGGAAGGAATGTGACTGCAGGAAGATTCCCAGGACTGATTATCGGAATTTTGGAAGGTTTCGGCAATAGTGTTAAATATTGAGGAATAATTGTTGGTATGGGCACACGAATAAAAAATTTCATTTGGAATTCTTGCGATGAATTTTCTGACGTTATTATTTACTACTATCCTTCCTCCATGCTATGAATTTGAGCATTCCATGGAAGTGTTGTAGTTGTAGAGGATCAGTGATGTCTAGGCGAGGTATTTTGCGTCGTCAACGAGTACTCATTTCCGCGACGGAACGATTGCCTTTTACGATCAACTGGGCAATAGAAAGACAACGGTATAGCTCTATAGGAATGAGAGAGGAAAAATAAATAGAGAAAAAGTGATAGTGCATGATATACAGATCCAGAATCGAGTGATTATATTTCACGAGCATTAGTCATCTTCTCGTCAATCGAATCTTTTTTTTTATCAAAGCATAAAATGAAAAATGAAGATGAAAAAAATTTATAATATGATTTCGATTATTTTTCTCTGAGTTCGTCGTACCATTTTTCCCTCTGTTTATCTTCTCATCTACTCCTCACATCCAATTTCTCTATCTCTTCCACATCGCGAACGCTTCCATCGGAAAAAAATTATGAGAAAAATATTCTTGCACTGTCTCCCCAATTGATATTGGATAGAATCATAAATACCTTGCGACAATAATCGTGTTCCAGATAATCTGTGACATCTATCCCAAGTGTCGCAACAGATCGAAAATAAATCACAAGAATTGGACAGTGCATCATCAGAGTAATTCCATTAATGTGTTGAGTGAACAAAAATATAGTTTTGCCTTCGTCAAAAGGTTCATTACAAATATGTTCTACATCAAATGTGACCGATGGTGTCAGACTAAGTGAAAAAAGGCGACACAAATAACGGAAGAATAACGATAATACATTTATATAAGTGGAGATAAGTCCACAAAATGAGTTCAAGAGTGTACACAATGACAATGAAGTCTTCTACTCATCCATCAAGAATATATTTTTGTTATTTGTACTACATCGGAAATTAATCTATAACAACGATAAGAATTATCCTGTCACAAGCACACTGTCCCCATTCAGATGTTAACAATTACTCATTCAACTCTCTACAACTCATTTCACGAACAACTATTTATTTCTCTCTGCATTTTTTTTTCCAACCTCTTTTTTCCTTTTATTCTTTCGAGTTGATGTACACGACGTGCCACTCGATCCGCACCGTCAACTCGAATTATCGACGTTTGGATATTCGTTACAACAACCAGCTAATGAATAACAAGGCACGTATATTGTGTAGGAAACTCACGAGCGTGGGAGGTTGGATTATTATACATAGGCTCCTGCCCTGTATTGAAACTCTCGGCCAAACCCCATCGAGAACATGAACACCCGTCAATTGCGTATAATTATTAAAAAAATACAATTGATCCACGTCAATATTCATTGTTTTGTCCATCGGTATGAACCTCAATTCTATATAATGGGAAAAAAAACGCAACACTACCTTTCCCACTACTATTAAATTATTCGAATTGTTATTGATGCTCGTATGAAATAATAAAGTTATGATGATAATGTTAGAATCGAAAATGGTTGTTATGTGGAACGAGAGATTAATGAAAAACATAATTACAAGAAGATTGAATCAACTCGAACCGGCAATCACGGTTGAATTATTCTTGAATTTTTCCGAATGTATTAATTCGAAATTCCCCAGTTATCAAATCACAAAAACATCATTCAACTCAAATACTATCTATTGATCTGTTTGGAAATAGCATGCTGTAATAACATCCTCGATTGTATTGATACTACTGATAATTAAGAACTCGTTCGTACAATGTGACATAAATAATAAAACGAAGTTTGTGATTGTCAATAAATGCATCAATCTATTCTGCCATCTCATCTACCAATTTCGACACACTCCAACCAAATACACATATACAATTAATAACTTCTCGAGTTGATTCATTTGAAGTACATGTATACATTTAGTTTGAATCCAATTGCAAGTTTGCTTTCACTCAGATTACATGTCACTAAATTTAAATTCAATTTGTCAGAATGAAGTTTGAATTCACGCTGAATGAAAATTGAAAAAAAAATCATACCAACACATCCAAGATGAAATAACAAATAAAAATTTGGTGGAGAGACAATTACATGGATTACAATCGCGACTAATTATAACGGAAGCTTTTGGAACACTCATTGGTTTTACTACTTCTACTGGCACTAGCTCACTACCACAACTAATACTAATACAGCTACAACTGTACTAACCAACGCCAAACTTTGACACTACACTCCAATGCTTATCTACAAGAGGGAGGCTCTGATAACGCCTGAAATTAACCCACCCGCTCGGGTAGTCAAGCTCCTGCTATCAATTCACTTCCTTGTTTCCTCCCACATACCCCGCTCTTTCCTTTTCATTCCTCTCGCTTACTCACGCTCGCTCTCTATGCTATAACTAGTGAATCTGCTTTGCCACCGGCGGCACCGTCACCTCCTCAAGAGCTTCGTGCCTCATCAGTGCAATTATTATAATTAATTCTGGTGACACTATAGGTAATTCAGTTAAAGCAATTATATATCTACCAAAGCCCAAATCATCCTCGATTGGCGTTACCTCTTGCTCTTTCACCCTCCCACACTTATTCTATATAATTATCTGCCAAAAATTTTTTCACTCGAATGAATGTCGAATTACAATTTGAAGGAAATATCATTGCCCAAGTATGTAGATGTACATTCGAAAATGTTCTCCAGTGCTAATAATGATCTTTGCAGTTTCAAATCACCATCAATTGTGGAACTAAATGAAATATTGAATAAAAAGAATGATTTCTATCCTTCAGATATTATTGTGATTGGTGTTGAATGTACACATGAAGGGATATATTGCGAACACTGTGTTACAATCTCGGATTAAATTTGTGCGGTAAAGCACAAAATATTTGTGCAAATGTTCGTTGATGACATGGTGGAATGGAATGATGGAGATACGAATGAAAACAGGGGAACAATTGTGAAAACACTGAGTAACAAAATGGTGAAGAAAAAGCTGTGTTCGTGGAAGAAAGTATCATTTGTATAGGAGTGAAACGCTGTTATACAGCTTACGGTATTTCTTTTTTTTTCCTCATACATAACCACCTACACACACTGAATAATTACTCGACGCAACTCACTACATTGGACCACAGAAAAATCCGACTCGACTACTGCTACCCACTCCTTTTCTTTTATACACTTTTTTCTCTGTATTCTTCTGCTTATATATCTAACGAGCGTGAACAAACACGTTTGTATACATTCTATATACCAAAGCAAACAATTCACACCTCCATATCCGCCCACATCTTGCTATTCTCCATCCTCCCATTTAAAAAGTTCCGCACTTTTTCTTTACACACGTGGCATTGTGAACTTGGTTTGGCCTGTACTGACAAAGTCCTCCTCTTTACCGTCATCTACTTCAGTTTTTCCACAAAACTCAACGCCTTCGTATCACTGCAACGTATTTTTGTTCCTTTCTTTCTTCTATCCGTTCAGTTTACTTATTCTTATTTCCCCAATGGAGAAGTTTTCTTTAACAAGGTTGCCACCACGCAATACCTTCGTAAATATTTTTTGAACACAACATGAAACATCAACAATGCGAATATAACGATGAATTGGTTGGAGAAGAAAGTGTTTTGTTGAAATTCAAGAAACAGCGACACAATTGCGAACAAATGTGTGACATCAACAGAAACTCCAGCAAGAATTTCTGTTTATACGAATAATTGCAGCATTTTCATTTGTGAAATTGCAAGATAATTGTGGCGATGTGTTAACATTTTGTTGTGCGAGAACCAACTCATTTTATACGTATTTATGTGTGAGTGATTATGAGGAACAACAATAACCACGAAATACGAAAGAAAATAGTTGGAGAAATAGAATGGAAAAATTCGCGATGTGAATAATGACGTGAGAAATATAATGCGAAAGCTTGTACAGTGGAGCAAAAGCCGGGGATTTCAAATCTTGAGAATTTTACTTGTTCTCACGATAAATATTATGAATAAAAAGTTATACAAAGACAAATGACCGAACGATAAGTTCTCCGTTCTTCATATCTCACTACCATATATGCGCTATGGATTCAGAGGTTACAATTCAAGCTCGCAATATTCATCAGAGGTATTCAAACTACTTCAGGATTACCCAATAATTTCACCAAGATAAAAAATGATCGCAGAATTTATCCGAACGTATCACACATTTGAAGATATTTTCATCCAAATTTTATGCATTCATAATGAAAAACCATCTGTGCCTCGACCCTTTTGCAGGTGGCGTGGCTGCGCGTCGACACACAGACTATCTTAACGATAGCAGTTCATGTTATCACGAAGAATCATCGAATTGCCGTGACGCACAGTGGCCACCGCACATGGTCCCTCCATATAAAAGACACGCGAGAGACAGATCGCGGTTGGTATATGTGTCAAGTCAATACCGATCCAATGTCCAGCAATACTGGATTCCTCGAAGTCGTTGGTAAGACTGATAATTTATTCACAAATCTATTTGAATCCTCTCAATGAATATTTATCCTTTCAATCAGCTAGAAATTGTTCGTTTCTAGGGACACACAAAGTCATAAGTATATTCCAAACTAAATTTACTCACATACTTTGAGTAACATCAGGCTAAATTGCGACAAAGTTTTCATTTACAAATTTACGACAAATATTTGCAATTCGTTATATCAACTCTGCATTAAGTCAGGGTGAAAAGTTTCATTCGTTATCGTCAGTTAGTCTAACTATAACCAACTTATGAAAGTCGCGATGGCAGAGCATTACGAAAAAAATATTCAGCCATACATAAATACTTTGATGATGACCCCAGAAAATACGAGAACTGCGCATAAAATATTTAAAGTCGATTTGCAAGAGTATTTCTTCGACTAACGAATCCATTTTGTGCTTTCAAATATCGGACGCTCTATCAAAAGTTATGTCTTTATAATTGTTCTATTCCATTATATGAATGGAATTCATATTCATATAAATTCATACTAAAAGCCTGAGGAATAATGCCAAGTCATTTGAGATAGGGTTCAGCTTTTATTTCGATCCATCAGTTCCGCATGTTGTTTAACTCAATCGTTTCGTTCTCGTCATTCCACTATCATTAACCATAGAGCACGCAGAATTGTGTTGAATATTGTCTATGTACGAGGCGATGTTGGTTATGTGGTGGTATTGGTCATTGTCGTTGTTGTTGTTCCGAGATAGAGACGTGCGTTTTGTGGATACGCCCATTTTACCAAGCGCGCGCGGCAGGGCATGCCACACCAAGCAAAGTCCCAACTTGATGCAAATATATGCAAAGTACCCTATACACCGGACTTGGTGGGCCGATTGCACTCTTGGTAGGCTATTAAACACCTTCCTGACGACGTACATTCGACCCTAATAACCACTCTTGCTCTCTTTTTTACCTACCTACTGCCTTTGTCTTACACGCTCATTCATCACTTTTTTTTCTCCAGTTTACGGCTTTTACATATTTTATCTATTTTTATTATACACGTTCTGAAAAATAATATTAGTAATTATCCGTAGAGGTTTTTTCACACTTGAGGCATGTCTGACAATGTGATAAAATCTGAAACGCCAGTCGGACAACGCGTTAATTCAGAAATTATACTTTAAAAATTGTAAATATCATTCTTCTTCCACTTGTCCTTTCCCTTTCAAATTTATCTCTATCTACCGATAATCACTCGCTCCCTCTTTTATCAGAGTTGAACGCTGTCTGAAATCACAATCATACGGAAATTCTATATACATATAAAATTGTAGCCGCTGTGATAAAATTAAATTTGACTGCTGGCAATTTAATAAATCTTTCGAAACAATTGTTTTGCAATCGCGTCCATAAAATTCGTGTAACAAAAGTCGTGGAAATTTTATTTTTGTTTTTTTTTTATTGCTTCTGTTGATACACCACACTATGGTGCGCAACTATACATGAATCTACAAACACGGATGCATTCTTGCTTTTTTATTTTTCGATTGCATTTTTTTTTCCTGTTCTTTACGGGTTCGAGTTGAATGAATTGCAACGATGCACGATAGTGAATGCAACCACCACACGTTTGTACCTTCTGTCGACTTCGTACATGCGCGTTAGCTGTGAAATCGAGTTCTGAGCTTTTATTTTTCTTTATTCAACTCCTTCTCTCCATCACTTTTTCATCTTTCATTCCGATTCCTTTTTCTTTTCGTCCAAGTCTTCTCTATTGAATGAACACATTCAATAAATTCCTTTCTCTCTTGTTTATATTTTCTCTTTATTCTCGCTCTATTATTTTTGCGAAGGTGGATTATAAATTTTTTTATGTACAAAGTCGTTTTATTCTCATTTCATCTGGTAATTTCTTTGTCTGTCGTTTCAGCCATTATATTGATTCATGCAGTCAATGGTCAGTAATATAAACGTCAATGGATTTAAACGTTAAATCGCTCCTGGTAGTTGTCGCTGTAGGCCATTTCAAAAAGTGAACAAAACCCATTTTCCCGTTGTGCAGTTCACAAAACCAAATAATACTAGAAAAAAAAATGGTATAGCTTTATTGGCTATTTGCTACCGACAATGTTAGGTAGAAAAATTCAACCAATTGTTTGGCACTCGTCACAGCATATATATTGCGATTATAACAAATACCTAACTCTGAAAAATTGATTCCTGTGTGTGTTTGTCTGTGAAAACTCCCCGCGTTCACACCTCAATTGTTTCAAACAATTCAAAACTAATATATATATTTTGGTGCCTATGTACATGTGAAAAAAAAAGGAAAGGCACGAACTGTTAATTGTTCACGGAGTTTTCATTCAACAAAATGCAGAATGGAAAATAATCCAAGATAATTGGTCATCCGTTTTTTTGTTAATTGTCATCTTCAATTGATTGGGTTCTGCAATAGTTATTTCTTTTCGTGCATCCGTGTAATATTCATGTTCTTCTTCAGTTCTCGTTCGTTTTTCATTTTGACACGTGTGACATGTGATTTGACATTGTGTTCTAGTGCCGCCGGACATTTTAGATTATCCAACGAGCGCGGATATGGTGGTGAGCGAGGGCAGCAATGTCACGATGCGATGTGCAGCAACTGGAACACCAGAGCCAACTGTTACTTGGCGACGGGAGGCTGGCGGAATGATTACACTGTCAAATCGGCATGAGAGTAGAGTATCTTCTGTCTCCATTTATTCTTCTCTTATACATTCTCTTCCATTTTCTAATTTATCCGTTTCTATTTGCTTCGTTCATTTTATTGAGAGACGTACATGATGACAGATGGTTAAGTTCACTTCGATCAACTTCATCGTCAATTCTATATTCAATTTGTTCCTTATACATTCTCACTGATCATGTCAGTAATGTTGGATGACAGCGGATGAGCCGAGGACAATAGAAATTCTAGATCTGTCGAAGCTCAAAAGCAAATTAATTGAAATCACATCTGAAAATGGAACGAACTTCAATCTTATTTGATACTAAATTAATTTCACGCCAACGAAATTTCTGCTAAATTATCCATCCATTCACCTTTTTTCATCATCAGAAACCTACAACGTCATTCTATAAAGACACCGAAAATAGCAAAAAAAAAATTTGGCACCACGACTGGGATGATTTCAAACAAATATACACTACTCACAAAAATTAAAGAAATGCAAAAAAATCCCAAATTTTTCATCAATTTTTGACAAGCTGTATTCGGGCGGAAAATGGTTGTATCGCAAAAAAAAAGCATTTTAAAGCTCCAGGATTCTAGTTTTTGAATCTTGAGATCAAAATTTTTTAGGAATTACTGTTTCAACATAAGCCGAAGAAATGTAGCGAAAAAGAAATTTTCCGAATTTTTGAATGTTCTTTTTTCTCTACGAGCTCGGGAAAATTTTTTCTGACAAAGCGACCTTGTACAACAGATAGCCTGTTTATTCAGCTTTAATTTCCTTTATTTTTGGCTTGATACGACCATTTGTCGCGGAGATATTCAAGATTGAACAAAAAAGGACGCTTATGTCTTTAACCGCC